>JAHLSL010000044.1:10519105-10646265 GCA_025920805.1 Petroica traversi | reverse complement strand
CATCTTCTAGTGGTTGGGCAGAAGCGGAGCGGAGCGGGGCGGAGTGCCGGGTGCGTGTGAGGGGCCGGGGCGGGAGAAGCGCTGGAGGAGTGCGATTCGCCCCAAAATCCCCAGCCGGGGGATGGCGCACACCCCTGGTCCGGCCCTGCCCATCCCGGCACGCTGAGGTGACACGGGTGACACAAGTCCCTGCCCCGCGGCCCGGCCTGTCCCTGCCAAACCACTAACGAGAGCAGCGCTCCATTCGCCACCGCTCGCCAAACAACAAAAAAACACAGATAGCAAAACACAACAAAAAAACCTTCACAAAACCGACATAGTGAAACGCCATAATATAATGCTGCAAATAAAAGCAGTGGACAGGAGGGATCAGTGGAAAACCCCTTGAGTTTTACTGTATTTTATGTATTTTTAAAATACGTTGTATAATATATAGTGCAGTGGCAGCAACAGCACAATGGGTGGTTATCATTCAACTTAAATAATCTTTATTTTTTCAAAGCAAATTGAGTATTTGCCTAGTAATCATTACTGTTTATGTTACTGTTATAACTGTTTATGTTGCTATTTATGTTACTGTACTATATGTTAGGTTAACATGCATTTGCTGTTATCCACTCAGGGGACCCAGACTAGTGCTGTGCTACCTCTGTTATTTCAAGGCCTGTTGGATTCTTCTGAGTGCAAAGAAGGAGGGTATGTGTTGCTTTTCTCTGTGTACCCATCCAGCTGTGGTGACAGATGAGAGACTTCTAAGTTTCCAAATTTGCTGAAGAGCAAATGACTGGATGCTTTACTTCACACCACACTGAGGTTAGATGGTTCTGAAAAGGTGAGCAGAAAAACAGGCTGCAGTCTGCCTGAGGGGAAAACCTGGCATCCAGACTTGAACACCAGGCCTTTTACCCTTTGTGTGGATCTATAACAGGAATATTGTGACAGTAATAGTGCTATGAAATATTTATATTTGGATGACATGATCCTGCTGAAGCCTGTGTGTCAGGCAGAGGACCACATAAATCACAGGAAAGAGATATAAAAATAGATAAAATTATAAAGCATTTCAGGTAATGAAAATTTAAAGTCATGGCTCAGGTGAGGTGACAGCACTGTAGATCATAAGCACATTAAAGTCTCTTCAAGGAGAGGATTTATGAGATGGTGTGGCACTTTCCAGCAGGTAAAAACATGCAGAATGTGGCAGAGACATACTTGGAATCTCAGCAGCCTAAGGGCTGAGTAAACCCTGTTGGTATCCTTATTTTGGCAGGAAGGTTTAATACACCCAAGCCCAGCCCTGGGGTTTGTCACAGTGTTAGAAGCAACCCCTGGGAGAGCAGAGTCTGCTGTCTGAGCTGCCAGACAGGGGAGAGGCTCTAGGGAGCACTCACACCAGTGCTCAGCCATCATCTGCAGCACTGGCAGTAACCACAGCCCAGGGCTGGACTCAGGAATTATTTTGGATATTTTAGTTGGCCCACGTTCAGCCAGATGGGATTGTGTAGTTGCATTTTCAGTGCTAAACCTCATTTAAATGAGTAAAAGATTCAGATTAGTACTTTCAAATGTTTCTGACCCCCAGGAAATGAAACGTGGTAGAAAAATAGGAACTCTCCAAGCATGTTTGTAAAATACAACATTTTGTAGAGGCTCCTTACCTGTTAATGTTTTTCTCTTAGTGTGTTTAGCTCTAAAAAAAGGCAGTTTTTCTAATGCATAGCAATTCCATCTCGTGATCTGCAACTCTCCAAGTTTTTCCATCACTAGTAATGATGAATTCTAATTACATCTTGGCTGACAACTTTATTAAGGAGCAGCTGACGAGAACCCATTCCTGTCCTAAATAGGCATTTTGGCTTTGAAGGGGTGACAAGAAATAGAGAAGAGAGTTTTGTCAGTGAAGTGCAGCACAATTTGTTTATTTTCAGTACATTTCTTAGCTGTGAGAGGTTTCCCACTCCTGAACTCCCTCCCCCTGCTGCTGCTGTTTATCTTCCCGTGTGCTTTGGTATTTCAGTTGCAAAGCTGAGCTGCACAGGCTAAGGAGGCCCCCCCTCTATTCTTGATATACATTGCCAGATCACCCCCCAAAAGTACTGAATGTTTTCCTCAACATGCAGAATAGCAAGGGTAGCTTGTCATATGTTGCCTTTCAAAACTGTTTATATAAATGCAGTATCTTTACTCCATCTGATTAAAGAGAGGCCAAGGTTTTATTCTGTTTTCATCACACTTTAAATAAATTTACCCTTGAAGGCATGCATGTATGGACACACTGGCTAATTAAAGCTCTAGGAAATAGGAATATGTAGTTGAGCTTAGCAGCATTGAACAGGGAATTTACTCCTGCACCCTTAGAAGTGTAACTATTACATATTAAGAGTTTTTGGTTCAGCAAACAATTCTGCTTACCATGGTTATCATTATGATTTTGCTTTCCTACATGGGATTGTGCTGCTGTCAAACCAGGGCTTGTAGAGCTGTACAAATTGTACAAATGGCATGTAGATCTTCTAGAAGGAAACAAGTGCCTTAAACTAAGATAGTACTTACTGAATGCTTTTTCCATTTGTTCATTGTTAGGTACTAAACAGTTGCTGTTTAGGGAAAAAAAAAAAGCAGTACTGTGGATTGTTACTAGCTGCTTTTCATTCTGGAATTCAAGCAAAGAGATATTTTCAGTTAACTTGCCATAGACTTCCCTTTTTTAGCTACAAAAGTACATTTAATATAACATGAATAAAAATAAGACTGTGATAAGTTTAGAATTGATCTTTTTTTTTCCTGCTGCACTCCTAATGGGATTTAGAGAAGTCTCTTCATGCATGTGTCTGACAGTCTGTATTTGCTTTGGAAAAATTCAGGGAGTTGTAGATCATGAAGACTGAAGGGCACTAAGTGTGTTTTGGAACGTTTTGGGTTTTTTGGATACAAGTTCCCAGAGAGCAAATACAATTAAAAAGTCATTAACTGAATTTAGAGCTATCAATATATAGCACCAGTACATCTCTCCTGCATGCTCTTCCAACTCCACTGATATTTGAGATTTAATTCCTTAATGATACTAGTGACACTGTGGTGACAAATACAGAATTCCCATGTTGTGAGAATAATTCTGAATAAAAAGGCATTTCTGTAGTCCTTCTGAAGTGTTGCACAACCATTGACTGTGTCAGTTCTTGTTATAAGTCCTTTCCTAACTTGGGAAGTCAAAAGGTTACATGGGGAGCCCATATTGCAGAGTGCCCAGCCTTCCAGACTCATTAATTCTTAATTTTTTATTCTAAGAAAAGCTAACTAATGCAAATTTTCTCCATTTTGTATAGTTTTTGATTTATTTTGACAGCATTTTTAACTTTACCTATCTGCATTGTATGGGAGGAATGTGGATCTGAAGTGCACTCAACATTTTCATAAATGTTCAAAAAAGCTGCACTGTAGGAGAAATATTTGCCTATTTCATACGTGAATTTGGCATACAGTGAATTCATAATCCATTAGGAGAGGCATTTTCATGACAGATTGATGCAGAAGTAGTGTCTAGAATAATTCTCTTGGCAATTATCTGTTTCAGTATTGATAAAATAAGTCCTATTTGTGCTTGGCTGCTAAATACAGTGTCCAACTAATTTTAGGAAATGCTACTTTAAATACATCCCCCATCACCAAACGGGGGAGGAACTGCAACTTTGTGAGCTGCTTTAAACTTTTCTCAAAGATGTTTTAATATATATAATGAAGTAATCTATAAAGGAATGTTAATTATGAAGGGAAACCAAGCAAGGAGATCTGTAGAACTATGTATGCAGCCTAAATGCTTTTGAACAGGACACAGTTGTTCAAAGCAGCAGTGCAGATGGATTTAAGGTTTAGAAACAACATGCACATAGTCATTCAGGAACTTAAAAACTTAAAAACTGAGAGTCTGAGTTACCATCCATAATTATTGTCACTTTAAATTCCTGGCATGATATTTTGCCTAAGCTTCCCCCCACGGCACCTGTCTGATTTGAGGGTTTTTTTTTTCTCTAGCTCTCTGGCATTCACCATGGTGGCTCCGTGCTGGAAGCTGGCCGTCTGCTTCCTTTTCTGCCAGGCGGTGTCAGGAGCAGCGAGGAAGGAGGGGCACTACGTGGCGGCCGTGTACGAGCACGAGTCCATCCTGAGCCCGGCGCCGGCGGCGCGGGTGGAGCGGCGCTCCGCCCTGGAGCTCATGGGCAGGAACCTGGACGTGTACGAGCAGCAGGTGCTGGCTGCTGCCCGGCAGGTACGGCCCGGCCCGGCCGCACTCCTGCGGCCCCGGGGATATACAGAGGAAGTGCTGTTTGAAGATAAAATTTCACATTTGTGTTCCCAGGCAGCTACAGCCGTGTTTGTGTCCGTAATTCTGGTCTGGGCTCTCAGACGATCTGACCTGCCAGCAGCTCTGAAAAAGAATCAGGCCAATTAGCATCCCGCCTGACTTGGGCTATTCCAAGCTTGGAAAAACACGCCCATAGTTATTTAGGAGAGGGAAATTAATTTTCTATTTTGGTCTGAATACCTAGCTACTTTCTGTTTTCTTAAATGGAATGGTTTCCTTGAAAGATTGTTTTACTGGCAGCTGTCTCGGGTTTGGTTTTATTCCAGGGCTCTCAATGGAAATTCCTGAATGTTTCTAAAACCTGAGGAAGTTCAAATGCTGTGGAAATTAATGTTTCACCTTTAACAACTTTGTGGAACTAAAGTTTTCCATTCCTTTCTCCTACCCACCATGGAATGGTTCTGAGTCTAAATATATTTAGAGGGAGAGACCAGTACTACAGCTGTTCTTATGTGCAGCCCTCTTTCCTCTCCTCCCAAGAAAACCCAGGCTGGTTCTAGTGACAAGAAGCAAGTGTTACTGGCCATACACAGAGAAGAACTGACTTGCAATTTTCACAGATCTGTTGTTCTGGGAATCAATAATTACTACTATAATATCATTTGAAAACATTATTTTTCTTTTGGAGAAGTTCAGATGATTGGGCAGAAGCATAATAGCCATTTTTATGCAGGCCTGCACCCAAGACACATAAATTATCCCAAATTCATAGCACAGATAACACATTTGGGCTGACTTTTGAAAATTAACAGGAATTTGAGTGACTGCTGCTGTGCCTGATTTAAGAAGAATCTGCCTCAATTTTAGGAACAGTTCAGATCTCCCTGAACTTCAGGCTGAGCCTCTGGTATGGCTACAGACTGTGCACTGCTTCCACAGTAAAGCTGTTTCTGAAATCAACACTTCCAGTACCCTGTCCAACCCTATATACCTAATTAACTAAGTGATGCAGCACCTTTGACAAAGGGTATCTGCAAATGGCATAATTCTGACTAAAAAATTAAGACAAGTTTTAACATCGTCTGACTTTAACCAAAATGATGACATCCTCATGACTCGTGTGAAGGGGGAATACCTGTGGTAAGAAATTGGATGTGGGGTGCTCTTATTTGCATTACCTTTAAATAATGTCAAGTGCATTATTTTTTAAGATAAAGGCATGTGTCAGGTTAAATAAGTATTTTTTAATACACAGTTACACACCTACTACAGTTACACCTGCTATGAAATTGAAGAAAACACATCTTCAAGCTACTTGTTGGCAAACATAATTGGGTTATCCTTAACTTTCTTTAGCACTTTTTACCCATGAGATTCCCTCTTTTCCTTTCCGTTGCCTACAAATCATGTCTTTGTTTTACATGCAGGGGGCACAGATCATTGTTTTTCCTGAAGATGGAATCCATGGCTTCAACTTCACCAGAAGCTCCATTTACCCTTACCTGGATTTTATTCCGCATTCCCACTCTGGGAAGTGGAATCCCTGCAGGGAGCCCCATTTGTTCAATGACACAGAGGTAAAGTAGGGGTGATGCCTGCAGGGCTGGGATAAGTTTGTGCTCCAAGTGGGAAATAGCTCAGGCTGGTTTGCTTAGGGAAGTAAGCAAGAAGTTTAACAACTCCTAGTACCAGATTCTGTTTTCACTGGTGCTCAAGCTCTGTGGTTTCATTCTTAGCAGAGGAGGGATAAAGCTCCATAAATGCACAGAGATCAGTTGTGCATGAACCTTCTGGATTTCTCATCTCCTCCTCCCCAACCTCTGAAATGGTAACCGCTCTCTTGTAAGATACGTTGGGTGCAATAGAAGTCACAGCTTGACACAGACCAAGCGTGATTACATAAGATGTGACCTGGATGTTACAAAAGTAGTATTGTCATTGACTGTTCTGGACCTGAACTGAAAGTGAGCCTACTTAGTAAATACAGACTGTTAATTCTTCCAGTACTCAATATAATGAAGGAAATCATGCCTGTACCTAGTGAGCAGGATTTGGGTGCAAACATGAACTGCAGTTGTAAACAATGATCTCTTTTGGCTATGAATCTTTGTTACCAATGATCATGGCCACCAAGCAAGACTTAATTTGCCATTCAGATGCTGTTTGGAGATTGCAGTAACGTCAGTCTTTGGTACAGCACTCTGATATGGAAGAAATACATTTTTTATTTCTTTTCTGTAATATGTAAAGTCTATTGCTTTCCGTCTCTGCTTCTCCAAGTTGTACCTAGTAATTGCTTCTTAAAAATTTATAGTAAAAACATCCAGGTGCAGATGATCATTACTAGACATTTGCTGTTCTAAAGGCACACACAAATCAGTTGTGCTGCCTTGGCAATGCTTTCAGTTGACATACGGCGTTTTAAAGCCATCCGTGCTCCTACAAGTCATAAGTTTCTAAAAATTAACACCCTTGGAATAGATTTATTTACTTGCTTCCTTCTGAGGAAATAAAACTCAGACAATTTTTTTCAGAGCTATTTTAAAATTAACATCTGAAGTATCTTTCTGCCTACCAAGCTACTGGTTCCTGTAGCTTTTGTCACAAAATCATCAGTGCATTAAAATTTTATGGATATGGTCAAATGTGTTCAATTTTGAACACGGTAGAAAATAATCATTTGGGAAGTATTAAATAAGTCATAGTTGTTTAAGTAGAACTTGATGCCTTTTTCCTGGTGTTAGGAAAATGAAGCTAGACACGGTTAAGAGGGTTGGGGTCTTTACCTCAGTATTTTAATCAGAATCCTGTTTGGTGCATCCACTTCAACCAGGTGAAGTGTGGCAAAATGCCCACCCCCCGACAATCATACACACCAGTTATAGACTTTACACATCAGCATATCTAACAAGGGGGCCCAGTAATGAGGTTGGGGTGGGCTAAGCTCTAGTTTACAGAATCCTCCTGCCAGGAGACCTTGGTTTCCTGCTATAGTAGGAATGTTTGGTCTCCCTGGCTCTGCAGTTCTGGGGTGTTTAGTCTCAGGCCTGCAGAACACTTACAGAACACTAAGCACTAAACTAAGTAAAAGGTTGCAATTATGCATTCTAATACTTGTGGATACAGAGAACTGTGAAAAAGGTATATAAAAGAAAAGACAAAAACCATTCCGGCATCAAACTTACTTTGCCACACTGAAGTGCTGTTTCTCCGTGCTGCTCTCAGGTGGTTCAGCGCCTGAGCTGCATGGCTCTGAAGAACAGGATATTCCTGGTGGCCAACCTGGGCAGCAAGCAGCCGTGCGAGCGCTGGGATCCGCGCTGCCCGGCGGACGGGAGGTACCAGTTCAACACGGACGTGGCGCTGGGCGCGGACGGAGCACTGCTGGCCACCTACCGCAAACACAACCTGTACTTCGAGCACGCCTTCGACACCCCTCCAGAGCCAGACTATGCATTCTTTGACACCCCTTTTGCTGGCCAGTTTGGCATGTTCACCTGCTTTGATATTCTCTTTTTCGAGCCTGCGGTGAACCTCATCAGGCAATACAATTTGAAGCAAATTGTTTATCCGACCGCCTGGATGAACCAGCTCCCGCTTTTGTCTGCTGTGGAGTTTCAACAGGCTTTTGCAACTGCTTTCAATGTCAATGTTTTAGCAGCCAACATCCACCACCCTACCTTGGGCATGACAGGGAGTGGCATATACACTCCAGTCAAATCATTCATCTACCACAACATGGAAAGTTATGGTGGCAAGCTCATAGTAGCAGAAATTCCTGTGACTCCTACAGATTATAAAACAAATTTAGAGATTAATGCAAGATTTAGAGAGAACTTACATGACTCGTGCAGGACTTCTATGAGCACCTCAATGGATGATGAAGTTTGCTATAAGGAGCAAGAAGAGACTCCGGGCAGAGCATCTGAAAAAGGAAAGGAACAGACACCTCCTTCCTTTTATGCTGAAATGATGTACGACAACTTCACTTTTGTTCCTTTATGGGGTGAAAAAGGAGAGGTCCAGGTGTGTGCCAATACACTTTGTTGTTACTTAAACTATCGGAGAGCTGTTTTAACTGATGAATTATATGCCTTGGGAGTTTTTGATGGGCTCCACACAGTGCATGGCACATACTATGTCCAGGCCTGTGCCTTGGTGAAGTGTGGTGGTCTCAGCTTTAGCACTTGTGGACAGGAGGTCACAGATGCCACTGCTCTGATAGATTTCCAGCTATGGGGAAATATGAGCACCCCTTACATCTTTCCTTTGCTGCTGACATCTGGTATTACCTTGGACTTTGCTGATCACATGGGCTGGAAAAACAACTACTATTTCCTAAGCAAAAATAGAACAGCTTCTGGCCTCCTGACAGCTGCTCTCTATGGACGGTGGTATGAAAAGGACTAGCACAGATATTTGACTGAGCCAGAAAACAACTGCCTGTATGTTCAGAGTATGTATCTTAACAGAAATTGGTGAACATCTATATTTCCAAGAGGCTCAGGTGTGTTTGTCCCACCACTGCCTGATTAGGCGCCACATTTGAAATAATGGCTGTAAGTGAAGTCTGTACCATGGTACGTTATGTCCTACGAGGAGTGAAAGAACTGCCTTGCAAATGTAAAGGCTTGCAAAGGTGAGATGTTTTATACCAGGAAAATAATACTTCTCATTTCAACTGAATTTTGTTCCTTTTAATTTAATCCTTTGGTTTTCGGGGGTCCTGGCTGGGAGTATGGAAATGAACGGAATGAAAAACTACTGCAAGAAAAAAAATAAACCAAAAGAAAGGGTAAGACACAAATATTGTGCATAACATGCACAAAACCATATAGGTTTATATATATAGAGCCCTTATGTGCTGAAGTTTGATTTCTGGTTAGGGTGCCATGATTGTTCTTTTCTTAGTCAGAAACTCCCAGCTGAAGTCATGACCAGTGACTGGCCACTGGGGTATTTGCAATCCTGTTACACATTTAACTGAATGTTACAGTTGTAAGCATCTACAGAACAGCTAATCTGGGAAACAGGATATCAAATGACTCTGAAAACCAAGACTGCAGCAAGACACAATTCACAAGAAATTATGTTTAAAAAAAAATCAGCATTGAGTACCAGTGGCCATGTTATGTACTGTCTGAGTACTTTCCCTGTTTAAAAGAGAAGTCATTTTAAGATTGTTTTGACTTTAAAATGTCTTACACACTGTTAGTGAATTTATTCAAGAGGAGTTAAGAAAAGCACATAACAAGCTGTGGAACAGCAAGGTTTCTGCATCAATGCTTCATGTGCCAGATGGCAGGTCTGTGCTGCTGAGTAAAACACACCATTCTTTCCAGAGCAATAGCTAGATTAAGTGCTATGGCTGTTCTACTGCAGTGAGGAAGTTGGGAAGAGAATATTCAAAGGTTATTAATTTGGGGTTAAATTCAGACAAGTTAATGTATTCTCAAGCATTATAATTTTATGGGGTCTTATTGGCTGTTGTGACTTCATTTGGGTAATGGCTGTTGAGTAATGGAATAAACACAACTTTCCTTTGGTGAGTCCTGTTCCAGCTGTTCCATTAGTCAGGCTGAGGAGCACAGCACCAGAGACAGGAAAACTGGGAGTCTCCCTGCTTCAGAAGGCAAAACAACCAAGAAATTGCTGAATTTCTACCTTAGGGCTTCTCAGATATTTACACAGAATTAGTGCACAGTTATGGAAGATCTTGGGCTCTACCAAACCTCCCTTTCCAGTCTGTATCCCTGTGAGTCAGGCCGTGGTCAAACACTGCTCTGATACAGCAGCACACCAGGACTGTTTATCCTGCAGTATAAACTGGACAGAAATATGGAGAGGGAAATGTCTGTGTCTCATTAGGCATAAACTTGCTGTTATAAAAGTAGGCCATTCCACCACAGGGTTATTAAAGATCATTAATTCTTTGGCACCCATTCCATGCTCTTGCTGAATGCTGCACAGTTCCAGGCCGTAAAGGGTAGAACAGAAAATCATTTGCAGTGCTTGTTGATGCTTCTGCTTCTAGTACCACGTGACAAAGTCTGAAAGAAGGGAACAATGAACAATTGGAGACTGCAGCTATCAGGACCTTCCACTTTGGAGGCTGAAAAACATGCACTAAAATACTCTTTGGGATTTAGTTCCAGAGCAGACCATTATCACAGTAAGTTAGGCTAAACAAATATATTGCATTACATGTATTTGCTATGCTTAAGGAACACACTGTAATGCAGTCCATCATCTAATGGATATGAACAGGTTTATTAAAGCTTCCCGAGCCATTCCTGTCAGAGAGTGGAACAAAACCAAACCAGGACACAGGATTTGCAGCATGGAGGAAGTAGAGCTGAAATCTAGAGCAGCTTTAAACCACTCAGCCTGTGGAGCAAAGTGAAATCGGGATTTGGGAATTTGTACTGACACTAAAGAAACGTCCTCTCTGAGACAGCAGGGGATAGTGTCTTTAAAGGGCCTGGACACTGCTCCTGGGAAGGGAAAGACAACCACAGAAACTGTTCAACAACACACGAGCCAGAGGGGTAACAGCACATGAGCCAGAGGGATTGGGAGATTCATCATAAGGAATCTGCTGCTTCAGGATTGATGGTGATTTCTCCAGGTGGATGTCAGGATATTCTCCTTACAGTGAGAGAAACACCAGAAAGCACATCAAAGGAACAGCTGGAAACAGAACCTTGGAGTTAAGCTATCAAGAGGCAAGGGAAGAGGCTGAGGTGACACAATCTGTTCAGATCAGAGACCTTCACAATGCTCAGATGGGTATAAGCTCCTTTAGTGAAAGGAAAATTCCAAATATTCACAGGCTGAATTGAATTATCCCTCCATCAAGTTTTTAGTAGTCAACAACAACAAACAAAACTGAGCCACTGTGCTCTCCTTTCTCCTGGCCCTGGGAGAGCAGGTGTGGGCAACACAGGCCAGAAATCAGACACGAAAGTGGCATCCACAGCAAACGAAACAAATTCTTGGTAGGAAGATTACAGAGATTGAATTAATTAAGACTTTAATCGATTAGGAAGGTCTTTACGATTTTAAGAAAATTATGCAGACAGCTTGAGTAACAAAGTTTGGCAAGGGACAGAAAATATGTGACAGGATACATGAATCACTAGATTTTGCTTTAAAACTATTTAAGCTATCTAATCTATTCTTTTAACATAAAACACCTGAGATGTCAGACTTATGTCAGATCCCAGGTACACCGAGAAGAAAACCTGCACATCTGTCATTTGACAAGGCTTCAAAGCAGGTTTTGTTTGTTCTGTTGTAAACCTGAACAGCAAGACTTCTGGCTGCATCTATTGCAATTTTAAGTAAAAAAAGAAAGATTGTAGAGTGTTTTTTCCTCTTTAAATATTTAGTGACATCATCAATGTGAAGACAGTTTGAAAGGCTCTTTAGGTTCTCTATTATTCAACTACATTTACAATTACATGGGGGAAAACTGCAAGATCCCTTTCCCAACCTCAGCTTGAAAATTGCAAAAACATGGAATGGAAGGAGCTAAATTTATCCCAATGTAAAATAACACACAGCACACCAGGGAAGCATGGGTAATTTAAATACTGCTTTATTTGAAGGCAAATAGTGTGCTAAAGAGAATGGGATATCAGCTTGGAAAGAGCTGCAAGAAATCTTCAAGTCCTGCAAGCAGGGACAGTCGTCTTTCCCTGTCAGGAAAGTTCCGCTGAGAGATGAGCTGTAGGATTTGAATATTTTAGTCACGTTTTTAACTAATCTTCACCAGGGAAAGGAGACCAAAAGAGTGTTGTGATCCTGCTGGGCTCTGGATGGGTAAACAGCTGAACAAAATGCTCTTCCCAAGGCTGCCATTTCAGACCGTTTTCCTCTCAGTGGGTCTGAGAGGGAACACGGATCAGGCTGGGGGCCTGGGTGACGCTCACTATGTCCAGCCAGGCATTTCCTTCTCCTGTTAAGCAGTAAAATGAAGGATTTTGTGATAAAGCTTACAGGTTCTCATAAATACAGTAACAGGATAGTTTCTTAAGAATAGCCAGTTGTTTCATCATTTAAATTCATCATTTAAATACCTTTGCACTTAACATTTGAAAACGTACAGATATTACAGTGAGAGAAGGACTCCAGAAAAAGCAAAAAGCCAATGCTATCTGCTAACAAAGAAGTCTGTGCTGTGTCTCTTCTCATTTCATAGAATATGACTGGAAAGAATTCACAAAGATCACTGAAGTCCAACTCCAGCCCTGCACATGATCATCCCAAGGATCACACACCATTCCCAAGAGCATTTACCACCTCAGGTTTCAGTCTGTAAAGTTTGGAGCCCCATGTTTTATAAATTCTCATCCTGTTCAATACAGTCACAGCTACACATTTATATACAAAATATGTTTTCTATCCCAATCAGAATTCTTCTCCAAATGTCCTGCCAGCTTCTGCAGCATATTAAGGAGGATTATAAGGAAATCATCACAAATCACTGAGATTACTGCAAGAGGCAATAACTACCGATTTTGGATTTAAGGATTTGTATGAACTGCCTTGACCAACTTTAAGAAATTAAATACTTAATTTTTCGTGGTATTAATATCAATTTTACCAAGTTTGAATTCAGACCTATGGAAGTTGTGTTAGAAGTTTAAACTACTTATTAAGAGATTAAAAAAGGCCCTACTCTCCAAAGTCTAGGACTGGATTAGGAGAAACTACTGTCAGCAGGCATCAGTGCTTTTTAACCAAAAGTGATGGCATTTCTTTTGTGGATAAATAGCATCAGCAGAGGCCCAGAGCAAAGTTGTGGGAGATGAGGAAGATCCTCCAGCTGCTCCTGCAGCTGTGGCCAGGGAAGCCCATGCAGCTCCCTCATCCACCCTGTGGTACATGGAGCCAAAGAGCACCACATCCAGTTCTCCAGAACTGCTGTTTCCATAAACACTTACCCTTTTTATTTAGGTTTCAGTTTTTTAAGGTGTGAACTTCACTGATCCAAACATGGAATTGAGCAGTATGGACTCCCTGCAGACATCTAGCACTTAAAAATGTTAAAAATGTTCCCTGATTGTGACAAGCTTCTGACAAGTAAATGCTAACCAGTTCTTTGGGCAGCATTCACTGTCACTCCCCATCTACACGCTGATCCTCTCACCCAGTTATTGCAGGACCAACAACAGTAAGGTCACCACACTTTTTTGTTTTGCAAAAGAGAACCCAGACATTTGTGTTATCCCCAACCAACTGCATTTAATGAACATTCTCTTATTTTTTTGTGAAGTAGATATAAATAGAGCGTGTTGTTCTAGATTACTACAGTAGTTGTCTTTAAACGGGTACAATCTGGGCAAGACAGGAAGGCTAATTCCTCTCAAAACCAGAATTA
The DNA here is from genome assembly GCA_025920805.1 of Petroica traversi. Lineage (NCBI taxonomy): Eukaryota > Metazoa > Chordata > Aves > Passeriformes > Petroicidae > Petroica > Petroica traversi. The sequence continues at coordinate 10,632,577 of JAHLSL010000044.1, read as the reverse complement.
ATTGCATTGGAAAATCTGTAAATATTATCTCATGCTCTTCTTTAGTCATCTTTCCTACAGTTTAGGTAATAGCTTTGGGATCTTTCGTGCTCCTTTTAACATCTGGATAGATGTTAAAAGGAACAAAAGGAACTAAACTTTAAAGTATTAATTTTTACATATTAACTTCGTTTTCAACCAAACATTTGTTAATTCTTTAGCCTGATAGCCAAAACCAGAACATGGACAAGTCATAATTTTAAACAAAATAAATTACCAGAAAAAAAATCCCAAGCAATTGCAAACAATCTAAGTTTAAAGAGTGCCTATAACAGAAGCTCTGACTGTTCCACCTATATTTATACAACTATTTTGGAGACATCTAAGCACGAGAAGGTGATAAAAAGTTACAGGAGGAAATACGAAGCAGGACACAGAAGTCAAGATTTTATAAGGAATTACAGGAAAAATATCCTTGATTGCAGTAGGGTCACTCTTAGGGGGAGACAGACTGATTTCCTCATCTTATCAGCATCCAGCATCTATCCTGAAACATGACACTCTAAAAGTAACAGCTCAGCCTATGAGGTTAATACTGACTTGGCATTTTCTCCTGCAGAACACTTACCCTGAGAACGGAAAACCCATAAAACATCCCAGAAGTCAGAGTACACAGAAAGCTGAGCAGAGCCAGCTGTCCTCATTCCTTAAGTCCATTTGATTTTTTTTTTCCCCAGGACAAAAAAGATTTCTTTTATTGCTTCAGTAGTCCAGCCAAGGCTCACTGCTCTCCCTTGGTGAAAATCCAAGAGATTGTTTGGATAAAGGCTGTAAGAATAGCTGTGCAATATTCATCTGCAGGAAATCAGGAGGATTTCTTTTAGAAAAATGGAGGTTCCAACATAATTTTCTGGAAATGAACAGGCCTCTAACTGAGGTATGAACATTTTTTTTATACCCCCTCTGGACACCATCATCGTTATTTGCTTTTCAGAAACAAGGAACCTGCTGTTCCTTGACCTCTCATGAAGGAAGTGGTCTCTGAGCACAGTAGCACAGTCTTTAAACAAATCACGTTCCATTTTTGGAATTAGACCATATTATAATAATAGTGTTAATCATCACTTACAAGGCACAATTACTGTCCTACCCATACTGCCAGGTACTAAAAGCATTTTGGGGCTTTTTTTAACAAATACTTGCAAATCGCAGTGTACAGGCTCACTGAATAAACTGCAGATGAGACACACAAATCATGTAACTCTGAATTCCTAAGTAGATTTAAAAATTTGTAATTAGAAAAGACAGATTTTTAGCTCAAAAAAGTTCACCTTATTTTTTACCTAACTTAAAACAATGCTATTTAATGCAGCGAGAATCTTCTGTCTCTCAAGAGATGAATGAAAGGGACAATTTCTGATTGACATAAGGATCAAACATGTTCAACAGCACTGTTTTCTGCACGTCTCTGTATTCCCTATCCAAATCTTCAACTTTTAAACAGACCAGTGCCATCTGAGCTTTTCCTCCTCTGTCACCCAGGCACGCAGTGGACATGAACAGCTCAGCCTCTACTGCACTGCAATTTTTCCAGCATAATCTGTGCCCTATGGCTACAGACACCACACAGAGATAACAGGTCATTTCCAAGTCAGACAGAGGTCAGCAGAGATAATAAAGGCCTATTAATATCATCTCTCACTGTGAGATGTTTGTGTAGACAATGAACAGACAAATGCAGCTGTTACCTTTTAAATATCAGACACACCACTTGGCATCTCATCAGGTTTCCCACAGGCATTTGAGGAAAAAATGGGTCCACGTTGCTTCAGCCTTTGAATTTAAATGGTTGCAGTGAATCCCAAGACAGGCCAATATGGATCTTGTGAGTGCTGCCTGTGGCATGAACATCACTGCCACAGAGAGAGATTCAGAGGGAAGAGCACAGAAATCACCACCTCCCTGAAGTCCTCTAACTCTGCTCACAGATAAACAATGAACACAGGCACACATGGTTAAGAACACGATATTTATAAGGAAACCTAAAGGAATAATGAAGTAATGTAATATTTAAAATCACTTTAAGTAGCTCACCTTCACTTTAGAATTAAAATGCTGGCAAAGCCTTTGTGAAGATTTTATAAATTCCAACAGTTTGACAAGAGACTTTGTCATTAATTCTTAGTACATACAAATAAATTATTCATTAGTAGAACTCACATTTGGGTTTTATTATACTCTGTAAAATATACAGGAATCTTGAAGTACTGAAAGAGTGCAGGTAAATACAGTATCCAAGCAGTCACTATTTCTATGTACATGCTCATTAATTTTTCAAAAACCCCACAAAATTATCAAATAGATCAAAATATTGTCCCGTGTTTCCACACTATGTTCAGAAAAGCAGCTGTTAATTTACAATATCAAAGATTTCCAGTTTCACAATACAAAAAGAAGGATAAAAATGAAATTGGAATCAGTTTGTAGTAATTTATTTGTACTTTGCCAGGACATGCAAGGATTCCTTGCATGTACATAAACAAATTCACTTGAAAAGTAACAGTTATAGTTAAAGCAGAGCCAAATAAAGTAAATTCGTATTTAACAGACAAAACTTCAGCTTACTTATGTCAGTTTTTCATTCTTCAGGCAATTAAAAAAACCACAGTAGTCTGTTATAAATTAAATAAAAAATATTTGGGCAAGTCTGAACTACATTACAGGGACCTGTTTCTGCTGTTTATTTTCTAAATGGAGCACAACAAAGATACACAGCTCTTCCCACAGACCAGACACTGTACTTTTTTCTCTAATAGGGAAATATACTTTTAAATTCACTTCCCCTCCTCCCTCCCCCCTTTGTAAATCTGGGATTTAAAAAAAAAAAAAGGTGACAGGGATATACAATTTTAATCTTACATACAAATTTATGATGTAAGGAAGTAGATAAATTACTGAAAAGAACTCTTCGTCACAACAGGGTTATCAAGACATTTCAAATCAATTTTTTATGCAGTTTCATAGTTTCCAAGTTACTTGTGTATTTTTAAATTAAGAAAAATTCCATCCAAAACCCAATAGTAAACAAAAAAAAAAAATCTATAACTGTGCAACAATTACTTCTTTCCTCCCACATCTCCCACCCCTTCTTTCCCTTGTTTATTACACTGTACATTTTTCACCCTGACTTCACCTTGTTAGCTGGTTTAATTTTAGTATTATAAAATTATGACAGATCATTTTCATTTCAACTGAAAGAAAAAGAAAATAAAACTTAATAGCACATCTGCTTTCTTTCATGGTACATTTAATAGTGTCGGAAGGCTTTCAGATGATTAAAAAAAAATAAAATTCAACATTTAAACCCAAATCTAAGCTTCTTTTCCAGAAGTAATTAAGGTTTGGTTGAAATAACGTCTCAAATAACCTATTCCAGTTTTCACAAAAACTTATTTAATTAAAAAAAATCTTTAAGTTATTTGGTCCTTTGGCAATTTGCAGCACAAACAATGCCTACTGTACCAAACTCATTTATTGCCTTCAAAATGGTTTTAGGTTTACTGAGAGTACTTGAATCTAGCATCCTCTGTCTTGTACAATAGTGTTGTTCATTTACACCAAGTTGGGTGCCCAGTCTGCAGGAATTACTCCTGGCACCAGAAACAGAATGGTAGAATACAGTTAAATAAAACAGTTTTGACATTCTTTATTTTTTTATTTTTTTTTTGCCATGGATTCCAAGTATTTTTTCAAGAATTTATGCTTCTTCTGCAAAATATGCTCTTAAAAATCTTCCAAGAGTCTCACAGATTTTGTTTATATGCAACCACAATAAAAAACATCTTCTCAAAGGTGTCCTCTTTCTGTATTCAAACAGGAACAGCTTTCTGACAGCACGAGTCTGGCCTTCCAGCGTGAGGGTTCACTCAGACCTACAAAAAGCATCTTCTAATAGGTCTCAGAATCTGAGTCATTGAGCTCGTCTTCTTCTGTGTAGGGGTAGCCACCTTCCCTGCCAATGTTGTTGAAAGTACAGTAGGAGCTGTGGTCGCTCCTCATGATTGGCAGGGAGTCGAAGGTGACAGTTTTTGAGGTGTTGGTGTAATGGTTAATGGCATTGAAGGCGAGGGAGGGCAATGTGCTGCTCGATGGGACAGGCATCATGGTGGCCAGGATGAGAGCCAGGCAATCGGCCACGTCCTTGTTGGGCGCGCAGGCCAAGGCTGGGGTGTAACCTGCAAACCAACAGGAAACAGCCTCACTTAAAATAAAGGCACTGCACACATTTCTCCAAGTTCATACAATCTTTCAGCTGCAAAAGTATCTTACATTGCTTAGTTCCGCACTGTTTAAAAAAACAACAACAAAAATTTAAATAAATGCATTATCAATTAGTATTTTTAAATTTCTGGTTACAAAAACAATCTTGAAATTAATGGGCTTTGCAAAAAAAAGATGTAATTGTTTTGCTAAGCACAGCCAAACACTCTAGGCCAGTGAGAAAAGCCCAGATCTGAACATGGTGAGGAAGTCACCTGGCTGAGGAGAGACAACTTAACAGCAGCCAACAGCAATAGGTGATGGCATTCACTAAAGAGCTACTGCACACACTACAGCTCAAATGTTTCTTCATCCAGAAGCTCCACCACAGCTTTTCATCACTGACAGGTACTTCAATAACACTGTGCTATCTCAGTAACAAGCTGGCTAAAGGATCAGGGCCAGTTAATTGAAAATGCAGAGGATAATTAACCTGTACTTTATTACAATATTCCATAATATAAATTATAAAGCTAATGCATAACTTTTATTTGCAGGTATCATTTAAGGAATCCAGAGAAGTCTGAGGAAATACCTGCTGGATTAGCAGGCTAGGATTTGTAGGGACACCTCTTGGTTGTCCAACTGGTCCAACCAAACTTCTGCCAGGCACTGATGCTGTGACAACCCCAAATGCAGGAGGTCTCGGGCCATGGAATGATTTGCAGTCAGGTCACGTAGCTGTGACAACTCTTCTGCATTTCTGTGGCTCTAATAATCCTCCAACACTGTTCCTTCTGCAGCTTCCCCTTCTCTGTGTACTTGCCTCTGTTCATTCAATGCCAAGAAAAATGCTTCCAGTCCTCAGGGGAGATCTGTGCATTGCTCCTGTCTCAGGCTTAGCCATTTGCACAGCACCTGGGGCTGAGTTCTGGCACAGGTCTTGGTGCATCTACAGCACCAAGGGACTGCCCCTGCTGGTGCCACTGGCAGCTCTGAAAGCAGGGCAGTCTCCTAAGAACAACCACGGATCACAGCTAATTCTGCTGCCAGGAGCAGGGCAAGTTCCCCTCCTGGCTCCACCTGGCAGCGTGTGCCCAGCTCAGCCTGCAGCATCTCCCACTGTGGGACAGAAATGCCCACAATGAGCTCAACGGGAAGGCTCAGGTACATTTGGGAGTCAAGTCCTGCAATACCCCAAAGTCCAGAAGTTCAAGGTGTTCAACATCCAAGTAAAAAGGACACGAGTAATTTTAAATAATAGATGGCTTTAACGCAAAGTGTGACAGAGTTCTACCCAGACCTTAGGAAGGCAATGCCCATTCTACCACCAAGTGTTTCACTACCAAAGAATCATCTTTTGTGGAAGTAGGTCCAGATCAAGTTTTCTGATAGAGCTCAGGAGCAGTTACTGCATTGTACAATTGCACGTAAGTATTAAACCAGTAAGCACATTATGGAAAATAACTGTAACTCGAAATTAAGAACACAGCAAGCAGGGGACAGTCTTGCAACTGAACTATTATTTGCCCAGGACAGACCTTGTGCTTGATGCTTTGAACAGAGCAAGACAAGAGTCCCTGCCCAAAGGAGCACACAATCCAAGGAAACACAGATAATTCAAGCACAGAACGCACCAGCTGACCATGCGATAGGGCCGGACAGAAGTGCAGCGCAGCGGATGTTTTCATTGTTAGTAAGGTACCACAGCACTTAAACAGCTCAGAGTTAACAGTGACAGTCTGCAGAAGAGATACATTTTGAGAGGATTCAGAAGCAAGGGCCAGAGCTCGCCACACCTGGATCAGGACTGCATTTCACGCATGTAAGGCAGAACAGAAGGCTCAGAACTCATACCCAGATGCACACCATTTAATATCTACAGCTGCTGGAGGTTGTATGAAGGTAAGGTGACACACAAAATAAGTTTATTCAGGCTGATCATTCCTTTGACTAATGTGACTTGGATAAAGTTCAAAGAGGAAAAACAAGCAGTCACCTGCTATTTTTAAGGGTTTTGTTTATTTGTCCCCTTCCCCCCTCCCCCTTTTAAAGACTTCTAGGGTCTTGAATACTCATGTTCCTTCTGGAACAGAGCAATCCAGTTCATCATAAAAAAGGTCAACATAAGGATTAAACAAAATACTTGCTTCTGTTAAAAGTTCTCTGTTTTCTAAAAGCCGTGTTTAAAAGTAATACACAATTGTAGGTCTCGAGCTCCTGGCTTTCATAAGCAGGAATGGAATACCTTTAGACACAGCAAGATGAAGTAACTGCTTGCACCACAAAAGACCAACATCTGTGTCCTCCACCATATTAGCTTATATTAACACCAGTATATAAAATTCAAATTTTTAAGAACAAATGGTCATTTATGTCACTTAACTGCAGAGTGACAATTCTTAAGTCAGGGAAACAGAGATACAAATATTTTATATTTCCTTTGAAGATGATGTTGGTAAATAAACTGACTCCACTGAAATACTCTTACTCAGCTGTCCTGTAATGGTCCCAATACTCTGCTCTTGTACCTGCATAAGGCTTCACACAACAACAATAACAACAAAATCTTTACTGTCCTAATCTGTAGATGGGGCAATAGAAGCAGAATGAGGTGGGGCAGCTTCCTTGCACAATAACAAAGAGTCTGCATGATGGACACTGATTTAAGGCTGGGGCTCCCCCTGCCCAAATGCAGAGCTGCTCCTTCCCCTGAGACTTGAAAGTTCCCAGGAAAGTGTGTACAGTAAAATCAGAAGTCTATTAATATGGTCAGTGCAATGAGAGTTCTCAAGATAAACTGAATCAAGTGTTAACACTGGGAAAGAGATGGAGAGTCTGAAGCACAAGTCATCTTGTTAGCACTTACAGAAAAATTCCTTCCTGAAAACTGGACATCTCCAATATAAAGTAAAATACAAATTAAACAGTCAGGGAAGAAAAACACTACAAAACAAAACATAAAAAACCAAAAAAAAATTGAAAAGTTGGTTGAGTGACAAAAAAAAATTTCATATAGTATCAAAAGAAAGAAAAAGCCAGTAATTTCTTTTCAGACAGGCAAATTTGCATTAATAATGTCCAATTCAACAGAATTTTTGTAGATGAAGGTGATGGCAGTTTCATCATGACTTGTGTGGAAACATGGGAAAAGAAATGTAATTTGGATAAGAACTGATACAGACTGTACCCTCAACACAGCTGCTTTGGGGAAGTATATTGGACAGTTAATTTGCTGTTTCAGCTGCATTTAATCTATTAAGAACCAAGAGGATTAAAATTTTTCCACTGACATTAGTTCTTTAAGAAAAATCATCTCACCACACTAAGAGATGCTCTATGACTGTAACTTCAAGTAGTGTAACTTCAAATCTAGAGTTTTAAAAATATTATAAACTATTTATAAACTGAAATGCAGGTAACTTTTTTTTTCAAAGCTCATGGTTTTCAATAATGATCTATAGCTCAGCTATAGCAGAGGACTCAGTTTATACAATTGATACACGTACAGACTGCTTGTAAAAAGTCAAGGTAGCTTTTACAGAAAGGGAAAAATTCAAAGTCAAAAAGGGGATCACTCCATAACAGCTGAGGCTCTGCTGGATACATGGTCCATATATCAAAAGAGGCTTCCCTGTGGAACACTAAAACTTTCTAAAACTACAACTAAACTCCCATCTCATCTAATCCTGTATGGAAAGCCAATCTTGTCTGGCAGATCACTGAACTTATCTGGACTATACTAAAGTAAGAGAATGTCACTGTTGTGATCTAAAATATTCCAGTGCCTATTTCTTCAGTCAGAAAAAGATATTCTCAGGGCTGCTTAAAATTTTATAAACAAAGCAACTGCTATTAGAAAGAACCATAGTGTGGAAAAAAAGTTAGACAGCACTCAGACTTACTTTAAATTTTCAAATGTGAGCAGAATTAAAAAGAAGATTTTTAGATCCCCAGACTGCCAGAGTACTTAGACATAAATTCTTCTTTCTCTGTTATGTCAAAGATCCATCCTAACAAGGGACTGGTTGGCTGCATATGAGAAGCCCACAGATATGCAAATGTCTCCAGTCACCACAGATGTGATGAGAAACAAAAATAAAAAAGATATATTTTCCAATCATTTTAGGGAGTTTCTTTTAGCACTTATTCTTGTGCCCTATTTTAGGCAAGGAATGATCTTTAAGTCACTCATGTCACTTTAAGCAGTGTAATTTGAGTAACACACAGAGAAAGTCACAGTGAACATTAGGAGAGGAAAAACTTTCCAAACTGGAAACATAATTAGAACTATTAATTAGGCACATCACATTTGGAATAAAAAACAAAACCCCAAACCCAAACAAAGCCAGAAAGCAAACAATCCAACACCATTGCCTCACCCCTCCCCAACTCCCAGCTACGGCTTTCATGGCATTATAGACAGAGCCTTACACTTTTAAAAGCACAGCTTCAGAGGACCACAGATGTCTTACATGAAAATATGCAAACTGGTCAGTAAATCTAATTTCCTTTTGTTCTTATAAGGTGCAGGATTTATTCTCGTGATAAAGCAGTTACTTCTTTCTTCTATGTGCCAAAAAACTCTGAAGAGCCAGAAGCTGGAGAACAGTAAGAGAGAGCTGTAAATCATATTAGCTTTTAAAAGCTAACACTGACATACCTACCGTGACAAAACGAACAGCAATTCAATCCAGCTTCTTAACAGCTGAAAGTCATATTTTACTTTGAGTATTTTGTTTTTCTGACCATTTTTGGTAAACCAAAGCTAGTGCATTTATAGGTGCATCATAAAACTACTTTTATAGTGCATCATAAAACTACAAATGCAAACCAAACATTTCAGTGTCGTGACCTGCATTGTTTCACTCTCCCTGCACTTCTGCTGCTTTGCTAAAATGATCCACCACCAGTGCATTTTTATCTGTGAGGGCAACCTCCTGCAAGGCTCATCTGAACTCATTTCCAGAGTTATTGCTTTTCAGGGAGTTGAGTTTAGAACCACAGTTCCTTACAGGGAAACAAAGTTAGATTTTTCTTACCATTTTCATCTACAGCAAGTACACTTGCTCCCTTCCCTAAAAGCTCTTGAACTACAACCGTTAGTCCATTTCGAGCAGCAACATGCAGAGGTCTGTGAAGACAAGCAAACTCATATATAAACCTTAGAACAAGTCATTAAGTAAGATAGGTAGCTTGCATCTAGTTAAATGTAACACTTATATTTCTATATTATTTACACATTATTATATAAATATTGTTGATGTAATAACTAAGATGGGAAACTCAGCAAATCTCTCATTGCAAAGAAACTCTACAATACCAATTGTGAACTTTCTTCTTTCCATGGCAGCACACAGTGAGGAAGCAGCTGCAGTAAAGATGTGCCTGCTTATGGACTTTATCATGTTAAAAAGTCAGAAACACTTGGCACTCTACTGTTGATAAATCCCCCACTCAACAGCTGTAACAGATACTGTCACATCTGAGAGTCACTGCCTATCTCTGCCACCCCTCATGCAGCTCCAACAGCAGAATGGCAGCTCTTTGCTGCTGCTTGCAAAGGCTCATAAGGGATGCAGAAGCACTGCATCAATCTGCCTTCTGGAAACCACTGTATTCCATTGTGATTAGAGATGAAAAAATATTTCACAGTACAATGCATGAAGCAAGAAAAGTAGATTACTTTTCAAAACCTCACACTACTAACCATAAATCAATTGTGTGTTGACTTGGTCTATAAAGGAAAAGTGTAGCTTTAGCTCAAATATTACAATTATATCTTTTTCAAATGCAACAGTTTTTCAAAATTGGTTCCCACTGGCTTAAATAACACCTTACCAACACTCAGCAGGAAATAGAATAATTAGCTTACTTTCCTCCTGCTTTATATTGCTCTTCATTCATTCTAAGATTCCTAAAGTTGTTTGAATTAACTATAAGCTATATTTTGAGTTGGAAACAAATACCTTACTTAGATTTCAGAAATGCAAAAGATACAAACAGGAGCAGCTGTATCTATGGTGCTTACATTAAAGTATTAAAAACTCAAGAACTACCATACCCCACAGATATACTAAAAAATGTACTGTAATTAAAATAATTTTAATACAGAGACCAACAATTTTAATGCTTATCTTGCCACAAAGAAGGACTTTGTTTAAGCTGTTCAGAAAGTCAATTTAGTTATTAAACATTTGATAAAGCAGTAACATTTTAAACAACTGTTAAAACCTTGCAATTTATATAAACACTTCATGGAGGTGCAAATGTGTACCTATTTTATCTCATGACATCTCTTGACCAGACTATTTGAGCCAAGGCATGTGGGTGGAATTACATGAGCCTGTGGTAGCATACTTTCCCACATCTGTTCCCATCTCCTTTTTGCTTTTCCTTCTCCCAAGACATCCTTGCTTCAAGCCAGAAAGGAGGCAATCAATCCCTTCCTGCTTTCTGGTTATTTCATGCTGCCTGAGGTGCACCATGGTGAGCAGGCAAATGCAAAGGAAGAATGCTTACTATTTTAACTCCTAAATTCAGGCAGATCTCAGGGAATACGTGGAAGCACTGTATGTGCTTGAATACTGCAAGATTCCAGAAGGGATGTAAGGCCAGAATAATAAGTGAGTTGCTTACAAGTTCCAGTGTAAGGTGGGTTTTTTTGGTGTCTGTTTTGTTTTGTTTTTCCCTAAATGGTTTGTGATAACACTACTGAAGCAGTCTAATAATTCATGTGCATAACTCAGCTACACATTGTGTGTAAGTACTGCCTGTAACACAAGTGGCCTTCTCTAAAGGCAAAAAATGCAGAAGAGTCATTTTAGTAGCCCATCCTGATTGGTATGATTTCTAAAGTTTCCATCTGATTTGGGATAACCAAATAGGTTTAATTCTACTTGAGAAAAGATCTTCAGGAGGTTTAAGGATAGTGTATTCTCCACAACATTTACAGAAAATATGTTTCATATTTAAAACATGAAACAGAAAGTATGTTGAAGAATAAAAGCACACTTCAAGTAGTTTTGTTTTTTAAAGTAGCAATCTTTGAAGAACAAGTCTTAGTTTGCCTCAAGTTGGTAAAGTGATTTTTAACTGCAATTTGGATAATTTCTAAAATAGAAAAATCTCAGTTTACATGTAATCTTAGTGGATTGCAGTAACTCCACACAGGAATCACAATAATATGAGTTTTATCTATCATCCCACTCACCCACTAGAAAAAAAGTATCTACAGCTTTAAATATGAGCAGAACAGTGTTTCAACTCCAAGTTGGTTCAACCCTTGGTACCTATTAACAGTTGAAATTCAGTGAATTTGCAAAAAAAATCTGAAAACTATTCCTCTTTCTTTATGAGCAAGATACACACCAAGCACTCATCTTTCAAACACCCTCTCTGCTGATACATACGTTTGCAAGGCTGCATTGGTGGCATTGATGAGGTTTCTGTCTGTAATCTTCTCCAGGATTAACAAGGCACTAGTTTCATGACCCTTAACACAGAACAAACATCTGTCACATAACAAATATTCTTCACAAGTAGCTTTGTTTTTTCGAAGTAACAGTACTTTCAAACAGTGCTTGGTAGCACAAAGCTGAGCACTGCTAAGTCAGACCATGCACACACCTTGCTGCAGGCCAAATGGAGTGCTGTGTTCTTAGAACTGTCTTGCAAAGTCAGGTCAGCCTTAGCACTGCTAACCAGCACCTCTGGGGAGATAAAGACTTTTATTAACTAAAAGCATAGTCCTTAAAATCTAAATGACTTACATTTGTGCAAAACAAAACCAGAATTTTGATAAAATATATTCACAAGAACGTTACTGTCAGGCTACTTCACCCACAGTAGGATTAACAAAACTAAGAGCAGAAATATATAAACTTTCTCTTTACCAACTGTATTCGTCTGTCCATTTTCTGCAGCCATCATTAAAGGTGTTTTCCCAGAAGAATCTACAGCATTTACTTGAGCACTGTGACCAAGCAGAAGCTGTAGACACTCAACGTGATCTGTAAAAGCTGCTGCATGCAGAGGAGTTCTACAACAGATCAAAAGACAATATGGCCACGTTCAGCCATGCTTTCTACTGAATTCAAAGGGGCATCCCTGGCTGTGATCCTTCAAATAAAAATCACTGGGCAGTCTCTCCCACTGATCCTTTGCAATCAGTATTGCTGGAGTTGTGACTGCTGCCTTTAAAAAGTCCCTTTCTAGTTTCAACTAACTCCACCCACGTAGTTTATTACAGAGATACAATTTGATTCAGAAAAAATAAAAGCATGAAATTCTATCCACAAAGCGACAGAATTTAAAACATGCTCTAACTTGCCTGTATAATAAAATGCCAATTCAAGTTTACTGAAACAGAACAGGATTTTAAGAATTAAAAATTTATTTCCAGCACAGAATTAAAAAAAAAAAACCTTCAAAGAATAAAACCAGAGGAATGAGGAATTAAGGTAAGTAGAAAACACAAAACCCGCAAACGACTCAAGAATTTAGCACAGCCACTGCATGACATTACAAACATTCTTTCTGCATTTACACTCTTACCTTCCTTTTGAATCTGTTGAATTTACAATACCAGCACCTAGTGTGTCAATTAACATTTCTGCGGCACCTTCATTGTCGTTTATCCTATAATGAATTAAACAGACTGTTATTTACAGAATGATAAATCTTTTGTTAAACACAGCAATGAAATTTATGAAGAATAATTTTGCACTTCCTTACACAGCACAATGCAAGGGACTGAAAGAATTTCCTTCCATTTTCTGAAAAACTTCCTGTTCCAGGAGCAGCTCTACACAACTGTCGTGACCTAAAGCAAATTGAAGAGTTAGGTATTGTAAAGAAGGGAAAAGGTTTTATGGCTTACAATGAAAAATATGCATAAATAATCTAAATTACATTACGCAGTATTGTATTTGAAAGTTTCAAAGAAAGACTGGTTATATTCAACAGGGCTACATTTAGGAACAAATACATTCTTAGAATCAGGAAAATCAAACTGACATCTAATACTGTAAGATTTATGAAATTCAGAAGGTATCTCATGCTGTCTTATGAACATCCAGAACACTTAATTTAATTCTTTACACCTCTGCATTTCAAACTCTTCTGTACATTCACATTTGTCTCCAGGAATACAACTCCACCATTTGAGGTTTTTTTTTTGTTCCACATTTAGTTGAATTATGACACAGGTGCATCAGCTCAGAAGTTATTCACTTAATAATAATTAGTAAAACGAAGGTCTGATCTCTTACTTCTTGATTGAAGAAAAAAATAATTCTCATAGAAATACTTTTATATACTTGAGTTTCTTATGCCTACTATAGTTGATATGAAGCAAGTTTAAAAAAGATTTAATCTGAAACCATTCCTGCCTATGAAGGTTATTTGTTTTGGGATGTGTGGCACATTTCTATTCAAAGGTAATATGCTGAATTTCTTTAAAGACTCCTTGAGGCACAAAACTAAGGCAGTGTATGACAAAAACACAGGACAAAAGTAAACATCTCTTGTTATGTATTAGATGTTAACACATTCCTCTTCAAGACATCATGTCTGTCATTTTCTCTCATTCACTGAACCAAACTGAGAGAGGACAGACTTGATACGTTGCTTTTGTGAGTATGAATAACTTCCACCCCAATATCAACAAACAGAGTAGAATGGATTTCATGCATTTTACCATTGTAGCAGGCCCAGTGCAGTGATGTATAGCCGTGATTGTCTGCCATGGCAGGGGCTGCATCCACAGAGGCAGCTGACTGCAGGAGGGCTCCCAGGACACCTATGTGCCCACAGGCAGCTGACAAGTGGATGGGGGTCCTGCCCCTGCAGTCTCGTAGCAAGGACTTAGCACCATGTTGAAGCAAGGCTTCCACACATTCCTCGTGCCCAGTAACTGCCTGTGGGAGGGACACAGGAAAGGGACAGTTTGAAAATATTCACATGTATATGCCAAGGTGTAGAGCTACAGCAAGGGAACCTTGGCAAATTCTTCCACTTCTAAGGAATAACAAAATAAGATGTTATTTTTATTCCTGAAACCAGCTGTTCTGTTGGGAAAATAGCAATGTATTAAAATATTTGTGACAGAATATTGTTTTGGAGTAACACTGAATGAATTACTGATCTCCAGGGCTCATTCAATTGTCTTATCTGGCAGACACTATAAACAAAATACTTGGCATGTGACAGGCATCATGCTTTTCTTCCTCCCATTAACACCACCTCCCTGAACAAAAAGCTGTACTCTAGGACCTCTGCTGTCAACACTTTACAGCAAGATTAGGAGGTTCTAGAAGTCCAAAGGAATTCTGAAGGTAGGTAGCAAGCAGGCAGAAGCCATCTTTTGTGTGCAACTAAAAAACAATTAGAAATTAAAATGTCAAGATGAGTATAATGAGAAATTCTTTAACACTACATATGAAGTCTTTAGTTGAAATTAGCACATGGGAAACGGGGAAGGAAAGAAAAGGAATATTCTCTTACCCCTCTATGTAACGCTGTCCTTCCCCACTTATCTTTGGCATCTACATTTGCTCCTTTGTTAAGGAGTGAATAAACGCAGTCCGTGTGCCCATTGAGAACTGACAACATCAGAGGAGTCCTAGGCAGAGACAGAAATAAAGTGCAAATTTACACTTGGAAATTCAACAGACTAGCACTCAGCTCAAGTATAACAACTGCTATCCTTCCAGTCAACACTGTTAAGATTTACATCATCAATCACCTTCCACTCAAATGCTTTTCAGATTCAAGAACATAAAGTAGCATCATTCAGTTCAGAAGTCTTGATTAAGTAACTAGAATCCATTTTCTCAGCATCTGAGCAGTAAGACACATTTTAGCTTCCTTGGAACTGAAAGCTTTTCACTCCCTACTTTATTGCAATAATCTCCTTTTAAAATAAGTTAAAAACAACTACTTTAAATATTTGGCTTCTTCTTTTACAAAACGCAGTAACTGGTGTAGAACAGAATGTCCATCATTTAAACTCACTGTCCATTTCCATCTTGGATGTCCACTGCATTCTGTGGTTCTGCATTTCCTATCAGTAGCCGCAAACACTCTGAATGACCATTTGTAGCTGTAAAACATTATAAAAATATGGGTTTACATTCATTGCCTTTGAGTAGAGAGCTCAAACAGAATGGCAACCTGCCTGCCCAGACTAAAGCCCATTAGCTTGAAAACCCACTGTACAGCTGTACCATTGTCATAACTTAAAATATGAACACTAGAAAATAATTTCAGAAATCAGGTATTCTCAACTGCACAGTTTTGGAAGAAACTGATTCCAATGATCAACTGTCAGCAGATTTTTTAATATACATAAATGAGGCTGCACATATTAAAAGTGTTTGGAATATATGCTTATGCAACATACACAAGAAGGAATATAAAAATATAGGAATTAGCATAATTTTTGCTTGTTTTAAGGCTCGGGTAAACACATACCTAGCAAATCATAGTCAGATTTTGTCAGCAAGTGTAGAGGGTGCATGGTTATAAAATAATAATGGAAATCATATTTAGAAAGGGGAAGGAAATGTAATGCATAGATGTAATAAACCAAGCAGTTAAAAAAAATGGAAAAAGAACAAACAGAAAATTGAGAAATCTCATTTAAATGCAACTCATGAAAGACAAATGATTGCTTCTTGGAAGGGAAATTTTTTCTGACCTACAGCTGCAGTATTCAATCCACACAAGCACAGCAACAATTCATGTTTCTGTAGCTGACAGACATGCTAACACAAGCTAGGAAAGCTAACCAAATAGAATAATGCAGCTTGTGCTCATGGACAACAAATTAAGTGGTTAGAATGATAATGTTTTGTACATAATGCTCTTTTTAACTGCAACACTTCTGTAACACCATTACTATAAATGTCAAATGTAATAAGCCTATTTTTAAAGTGAAGGAAAAAATAAGACTACAGTGTGGATTCTAGACTTAGAGAAAGGCAGGCCTAGAGATGTTTTCTAGGAAAGTCAGCAAGAAAACACTGCAAAGGATTGCTGTTATTTTGAAAATGCTCAGGAGTCATTTAAATCCTTGGAAATACATCAGAATAAGTTCTCATGTCTCTTCTCAAACTGTCAAAATTCTCCAAGACTGCAGTAATTTTTAGATGTGTTTTACTGCCAAGGCAGGCAACACAGTTTGCCTATCTAAATTTGGGGCTGCAGTTCAGGCTGCATGGAAGATGAGGAGAGAAGCAGGGACATGGCACTGACCCCTGTCAGCACAGCCACTTGAATGGACAAGGACAATGCTCCCTTCCTGAGGGAAGTGTGGATCAGCTCTCCTTGGGCTCAGCTGCTTTATTGGATCAATACTGGTTCCTTCCTGCAACTCTTCTGCTGCACCTTCCTCAGCACATCATACACCTTAAAAGTCATCCTCTATGCCTAAACATTATTTATTAGAACATTAATGACAGAGACTTCTGAACAGATGATCCACCTCAAAAGCCAGAATTTTGGATGTTAGTGACTAGTACATACCTGCAGCATGAATTGGGGTCCTCTTTACAACATAATCTTTCACCAAGATTGATGCTCCCTGATTAATGAGCACATCTACACATTCCACGTGTCCCTTAAAGGCAGCAAGATCCAGTGGTGTCCTTCCATTGTTATTCCTCACATCAAGGTCCAGCAGTGACTGTACCAGCACTTCCAGAGCTTGATGGTGCCCATGATAGGCCTACAAGAATAAGAAAATTCTTCAATTTTCCCATCCTTAACATTTTTCCTTTTCTTGCCAGAACTACATAAATGACACAGAAAAGAGACTATTCTTATTTTAGCATGCAGAACAGCAACTGATGCAGCACGTAGTTACAACAGTTACATCTAATTAAAAAAACCCCACAATTTCAGCAAGAAGGTTGGTGGTTTTTTCTATTTTATCCTTTCAGTCAGCAACTGCAACTACACTCAGAAAATCATCTGTCTTCAATCAACAGTATTTTGACTACTGCACATTTCGTTGCTTTATGTTGTAGCTACATCATCCTCAGACTATTTCAAGTGAGGAACATAAGCAAACTTAAGTAATTCCTTTTAGCTTTTTACACAAATAATTTTTTTAAAGTGCCTATTATAAGAATGCAGTACAAACTGCTTTCAAAGATTATTTTTTACTTTGGAGATATATATATATATATATATATATATGTACTGCATTAGACTCCATTTGCAGAGAGTACAGTGTGGTTTTTTAACTGCTTTAAATTCAGTGAAAAGATCAAAGCTGCACATTGAGCTGGTTACTCTGTATTTTGAATATTTTTGCATGGACAGAATTTCATCACTATCCTCTACTACTCCTTGTGCAATCCTTCTTAAAGTTTTGAGGACAAACATTTCTCATACTTTACAATTACGAGAGTAAAACAATGTACTGATTGAAAAAGTCATAATTACTTATAGAACAAGTCCTATAAAAGTTTCATTAGCATAAATTTTAATCAGAAGATTCCACATGAAAGCTGCTCCATGAAGCAAGTTTCAAGTGAAATGCAAAAATCATCCTGTACACCTCATATAGGAGTATTAGTACATATGCTTGCATTTTGTTTATTGCTATTAACCTATTTTGAAAATCCAGAATGAATAAAGCTGTGCAACAAGTGTTTGCCACCAGCAGAGCTGTCATCACAAAAGAACTGAGCACTTACAGCTAAATGCAGTGGACTTATAGGTGCTCTGTTGTCTGAGTCATTCAGCATGTCAGTCCCTGATGTTTCCATCAGCTAAGAGAGAGAAAGCCAGAGTCAGTGCAAAGCCCCCTCACATTGAAACACTCAGCAGTAATTGCTACAGTTTCCCATATACACAGGTTGAAAAATAAAGGAGAAAATTTAGGAAGAACAGTATGAAATTACAGATTTCCTGATCTTTAACCTTTTACAGAGCTTGAATCAGCTCCAACACCTCCCCCATATTCATGTTCCAACCCCAGTAGTTTAATTTTCCATAATAATGCAATAATTCAATCAGAAATTAAACTAAAATTAATATTTTTTTCTGAACAGCAGTATGAAAAGATGAATACAAAGGGAAGACAAGGACAGGTGACAGCAGCAGGAAAAAAAAACAAACCCCAAACATCAGCCAAGTAAGCATTTTGATTAAGTGAAAAGTCAGCAAGAATACAATATGAAAGGCCAGAAGGCAGGATGGATTTCTCAGAACCGGAAAACACTTCTCAGAGAGAAAAAATGGACTCAGAAAAAGCAAAAGTGTTACAGCATTAAAATATCTATAGATATACATTTTTATTTATGACATTCACATGTGTTCTAAAGTTTTAATTCTGCGTCTTTTTCAAGACCACATTTAAGTACATTAGTAGAATTAAAACATTCAAAGTGCTTGAAGAACACCAAATACATTCAAATTAAATTTTCACTATCACCATTCTAGATCATGGTCATCCAATTGTTTAAGTAAAAAACCACATGGCTTTAAAAATATTTTTTTGTTTTAAAATTCAAGAGTCCAATTAAATCTAAATGGCAGTTGAAATTAAAGAATACATTCATGCATTGAATAAATGGTTGAATAAGCCTAAAAAATAAGCAGTATTTTTAAAACTACTTCCCTTTTGGTCTATTGTAGTACTTAAAAAGTGAGAAATACTTACAACATCTAGAGGTGTTTCGCTTGCAATCTGCAATTAAAAACATTCACAATTCATGTTTGAATGCATTTAAATAGAAAAGTGTAATTTCAATAAAATACTGAAGTTGTACAACACAGCATATCAAATAACATACATATTTATGCAAAGGAAGCAAAAAAACACCTAACTACAGCTTTATTATCTGAAATTCTATTATGTGGCCAGTAGTTACTGTAACTGCACGAACTATTTTATAAGGCACCCTTTCTTTACACGTTTTCCCCACATTTTCAGTTGCTCCTTTCAAATAACATTTGTGAAATTTCTTAAAAGTTTGCAATGGGATAACTTGTGGTTATTCTATTTCAGCCACCAGCAAAAAAAAAAATAAAAATTAGTGTAGTCTGAATTAAGAAACAGACCAAAACTACTATCCCACATCCTCAACCAGTTATCTCTTCATCTGAGAATTTTCCACCTTTTTAAGCCATTATCTAGCATCCTAGCTCCTCACCTTGCTTCTATTTTAGGAAAGCCTTAAATTTATCTGCACAGAGGCTGAAAAAGAGTATTGACCCAGCTGAGAGCCGAGGTGGAGGAATCCCCTGGCCTCTCCATCACTCCCTGTAAGAGGAGTTGTTACACTTTGCATTCAGGATGTGTTTTCTTACCAATTCAAGACACAAGCGATGCCCGTAAGCAGCTGAATAATGAACTGCGTTGTATCCTTGCTTGTCGCGGATCCCAGGGTTGGCATCGTTTCTGAGCAAGTATTCCAGGCACCTATTCAAATTGACATATGCAACCATGTATCTAAATGCTGAATTTCAACTTAATGCTAAGTGATAAATTGTTCCAATTCAACTGGAAAATAGAATACAGCACACAGGGACACTGATTTAATGTACGGTATTGGCCAGGACCAGAGAAAGCTACCTCATTACATGAAATGTAAAGGTCAATCACAAAGCTTCAAAATTTGAAATAATCCTTCTCTGCAGACATCCTGCATCTTTGAGTGATCTGACTTGGTTAAAAATACTATTGCATGGGTATTTTCCTCCTAGCTAACACAACTGCAGTTACCTTTGCTAATATCATTGCTAATATCAATGACTACTATTTTGTATGCTGCATTAATCCCTTCTTCTGTAAGTTATACGGAAAGAAGAGAAGCAGTAGCTGAGTTCTTCATGGTAGCATACAAGAGAGTGACATAAACACACACACTTCCACTACCAGACACTATTTTAAAAATTTATTTATACAGTAAATAGTTGTTGTCATACTTATATCCCACCATTCCTTAAATTCATTAGACAAATTTATAAGGCAGAACATGATCAGCCCAGTTTCAACCCCAGACCCTCAGCCAGGATGATGAGAAATGGGGATTTCAAGTCAGCTCACTCTCTCCCCAGTTTTCTGTTTTTAAGACACTCCATGTGTGCACACTAAATGATTGCAAGCAACAGCCCTGCTGTTTCATAATCTTATGCCGTCTATCATTTCAGCAACATTTTCTAAAGTCATTATCATGACCTTGAACCTGCTGGTGAAACCATTTGCTATTTTGAAGTGTACAACAGATCACCATCTCTTCTTCTTTCTGGGATCACTAAATATTTCTTTATGAGAGGTGTACTCTCACTTTCATCATTTTTTGCCCAGCATAAAGAAGGATGTAGTGAAAAAGGTAAAATTTCTTGAGTTTTAAAGAATAACATATGTAACATAAGATGCAAATAACTAAAACTAGTTCAGTATATGCAATAAAAAGCTACTTGTAAAGCATATCTATGTTTTTAACCAATTAATTCAAGTTTTATTTGCCCAGTAAACAAATGCCTGGGTTTCATTAATGACAACTGTGCTTGCATGGTTTTATTCTAATTAAAATAGGATGAGATTTTTGAGAACCCAAAGACAAAACAATTTTGCCTCATTAAGTAAGAATTACAGTTCTTACATTTCATTTGTCCAGTCATCTAACTGTCTTTTTAACTTGAATCAGTAATTTTGTGTTAACATTCACGGCTCATTAATAAATGTTACATGTCACTGACTTTGGCTACCTAAATTTCTGCAATTATCTAAATATGTTGCATGGAGTCAAATCTACTAAAAATCCTCAAGTACCAAACCATTCCACTGCAAACCAGGTAATTATTTTTGATGTTTCTTTGCATCCAGGAGAGACATTAGCTTTGCACCTTTTGCATAATTAACTGTCCTCAACAGGTCTCTTAAAAAGGAGGTTACTCAAACTTTCTGAAAGCCCAGGTTAATTAAATTTATTTCCCATATATTTATCAATGTACTGTCCATTAGTAAATTATAATATAGAAGCAGCATAGTTTTCTCCTCCTCTAAATGCTGCTTATTGTACCTCATTCTGAAATCATGCTTTCTCTCTAGTCTTGGCAAAATGGGGCTTACTGGTGTTTGTTCCAGATCAAAGTCATTTGTTAAAGATACAAAAGAAATACTTTCAAACAGGAATAAACTGGAAAATAATTTTCAACAAAAACATCTCTGTCTCCAAAATCTGTCTTTAAAGAACAAAGACCATAAAAATGCACATAAATATCTTTGGAATTTAATGTAGATGGTTTCCTGACATGTTTTTTCCCAGGCTTTATATTCCAACTCCAGTAACCATTTTAACTTCATTCAGTTTTGAACGAGCTGAGCAGTTCTGGTTTTCCAGCTGTTACCAATCATCTTGGTGCATCAATATAAAAAGCTTCCCCTCAGGCCATTCTGCTTTGCAGAAACCCAAATGTTAATGAGAAGGGCAAGAGCCCGTGGGCTGCAGAGAGGATGCTTTGAGTTACCTCACAAAGCTCTGCAGTTTTGTCATCATCACTCCTGCTCCTGCCTTTTGTAAGACAGATGGCAAAACGATGTCATCTGAAGCACCATTATAGAATGGAGGTTTTCAGAGCAACTGTGAAGCTAAAATTAATCCTAGCTCAACTTGTAAGAGGGCAATTAAAGTAAAATTATCTCAGCAAGCTCCAGAAGGAATTGAAATTATTTCTAAAAAGCAGCAGACAATTTAATTTCGAAATTTGGCTTTATACAAGAAAGGCACATTCTTCAAATATAAGTTAAATGGCCATGGAAGTATTCTTTATTTAGCCTTCAAAAGCCAAACTGTAAATTATACAGCACCTCAATGCTATTGCTACCTCACCCTTTAAAAGGTACTGTTAAAAAAGCATTAAAAAGGAGATGATTTGGCACGAAGCAGCTCTTCTCCAGGGAAGGTGTCACTGTGTGCACATGGAATGTGATGCTGCACAGCACCACCTGCATTTGTGAGTGATGCCCTTCTTGTCTCCTCAATATATCCAGTGTCTGCAGCTTAAGTAAACTCATCAGCTACCAATATGCACCTTGCATATAAGCATTTAAGTCATTAATAAATATGTCAAATACGCCCATTGGTTGGAAAATAAACACACGTAAGAGAACAGTGGATTTAGGAAAGATTCTGGATGCATTTCATTAATAAAAGTGTAACTACATCATAAAAATTTACACTATCAAGAGATAGTCATGTTTGGCATTCCAACTCTGATTTACTCAAACAGCAAACAGATAAAGCATCTTATATTGAAATATCAAGTTAATGTCCATCCTTTACTGAAACTTGATTTTAAGGCAAAATGACCCTACTGCCCACAACTAACTTAACCCCCCCAAAGGATATTTTTTCAACCACTACACAGCAGATGGGATTAAGAACTCTATTCCAAATTAATTCCTGATTTAGGGCATCTGCATTAAAGGACATAAAATTCTTACATACATTTTCCTGTTGTTCATTTTTTTCCTCTGAAATATCTGTTACATAAATTCTTTTATATACAATGCACACACCACCGTCAAGTTCAATCTTTAAAAATACAAGAAATGCATTTGGCAAATCTGAAGGCAGAACACACACGAAATTCACAGCTCAAGTGCTCCAAATGAGAAAGGCTTTAGTACAAAGCATGCCACTTACTTCCCATCTGTGTCTGATGCAGCTGCATAGTGCAGAGGTGTACAACCCCTCTCATCAAGGTCATTCACACTAGCTCCAGATCCCACAAGGGCAAACAGGCACTGATAATTACAATTGGCAGCAGCATAATGGAGTGGAGTTCTTTAGTACACATTTAAATAAAAAGTACAATGGTAAATAACAGCAAAATAATATTATAGAGACAGAAAAAAGCAAAATAAAGTGAAACTTAAATCCTCCTTACATTTTTAAATAAGTATTTGTGGTGAAGAATGCTTCATTACAGTACTAAAGAATAGGGCCATTTTCTAATGACCACTTAATAAAGCTGAGCAATATACAGGGGATTTATCTGCCAGCCAAAATATGCACAAATTTTGTATTAAAGGACATTTTATGTGAATTTTCTTGTGAATACTTATGGAGGGAAATTCAGTTTACATAAGAACTACTATTTTCTGTAAGTAATTTTAAGCCACATGGAAAAATATGAACAAATTAAAAACTACACAACAACTAAATATAGCACAAATAAATACAACAATTGCACAAACAGACATTTTTAATAAACAGATCAGAATTTTGCCTAAGAGAGCAAAACAATTATTTTTATCTATACTGACATAGCAGAGGCACTGTTAAATATACCTCATCTTCTTATAACAAAACCATGAAATATTCGTACTGATGTATAATCTCAGAGAAAACTTATCCCAGCTTCAAATACATAAACAATTCTCTAAATATGCCAGTTTGGCTAAAATTTTAAAAGTAACAAGATGACTCAGAATTCCATTTTCTATTTTTAAAAAGAGACTGCTGTTATAAATAACTCAATTTGGAGGAGATACTCAGGCTCTGTCCTCTCCCTCAACACTTCTTTTTCCCATTTCTCTCCATTTTAAACTAATATTTCCCATCTCCTGAAATAATTGCTCTATATAACATGAATGTTAAACCAAAATCCAAACCAACCAAACAAGAAACCCCATCTTTTGATGACAAAAGTTGTGAGTGATAGTTTTCCCTTTCTCAGGAAATAATGGAAGTGGAATTTAAAGCAAAATACAACTTTAGATTTGTAACTTTTTCCTTCAGTCCTATTCCTGCTGTTCACATCCTGGAAAATCATATTTTCCGTGATGTGATGTGAGATTTTACATGAGTACTGATCCTGCCACCTAAACTTAAATAATCCTATACCAAAAATAGAAATGAATGTCCTTCCAAAAGAGTTCAGAGCTCAAACAGGGAAATAGAAAGGGATGAATATCATGAAAGGAAAAAGGTGAAGCAGCTATAATAAAATACTGGGTATTTTAGTAAATGAGCTTAGAAATAGCCATTGATTTACAGATTTGACTAATACATTATTTGGAAAAATTTCTTGGATAAGAGCAATTTAAACACATTAGATCCATGCTATAAGGAAAAAAGGTTCACAAAAATTACAACTGAATATGAAATTAATATTTAATAACATGACTAAACACCTACCTAACAAAACAGGATTAACAAAATATGTTTGTGACTTTTGAGAACATATGCTGAAACAGTTTATTAGAGACATCATACCATAAAAAAACATTTTAACTGGAACACAGACTTGGCCACACATCAGTAGGCTGCTTCTGCAATACTTTCAACAGCCCTTTACAATATACAAATTGAGAATGTCTTACCTTCCAAATCTGTCCTTTTTGTTGAAGTCTGCACCAGTATTTAGCAGGAGATTTAGGCACTCCAAGTTCCTATTAAATTAATAACACTATTACTTGTGATTGCAAATTTTATTTCTTTAATACTGGCCTCTACAAATATCAGAACAGCTACACATGTACATCTCAAATGTTATTTTAAACGGAACTGAACCATAATGTGGAAGTTTTGATAAATACATTTCTGTATGTAAAATGGATTGGATACTTTCTGGACCAAACCAAAAAAGAATATAAATTATTTCAAGACTACATGTATAAATTTAATTGATACTTAATGGCATGCATAAAGCACATAAACATGAACCTAATTCAATAAAAAATTCAATTCTTATAAACAAACAATAACACCTGCATGTCACATGCTTTTGCTGCCAGGATTCCAGCACAGAAGTAAGATTTTACTGCATATTTTGAGAGGCCAAATGTAAATTGCAGCATATAAGTTTTACTTTTTACTGTAATCAATTTTCAATAAAATATGATCATCATAATAGATTTTGTTTATTGTTTAAACAATGTTTTTGGTAACTTTCCTAAACTAGAGATGAGTGAGGGAATGTGTCACAAATTATTTGGTTTTTATATGAAAAGATAGCATTTTAACCTTCATCACTTGCAACAAGGATGTATCTAGCAAGTACTTTTGACTCAGAATGATAACTTAACACTATTACTTAAACAACAATCAAACAGATAAATGAAAATATCAATATCATGGAGTTCTTGTGTCCCACAAAGTGCATCATGAAATTTATCACCCAGCTCTTCCAGGCAATTTTGAGTAGCTGCTATAGAAAACCTACAATAACAATAACAATGATCAATATGGATCACAACTAAAGTGATGAGCAAGTAGTTCTGACTACTTCATCCACCTAAATTCTGAAAGTTAATTATTGCTTTTAGTTTATTTAGATTGACCTTTTATTTATGGATTTGGTAAAAACAAATTTCTCAAAGTTGCTGTTCTCTATCTTATGTCCCACAGTGATCTGAGGTGGGCATGCCATCTTTGAATGTTGGAAATTCTCAAAATTTTATCATCGTCCATGGGAATTAAAAAAAAAAAAAGCAGTTCATCCCCAAACATGAACCTAAGGTAAGGCTGATGGTATTTGGACACTGTACTCCAGCAATGACTTATTAAGATGAACAGTTAATTAATTTTTTTTGTTCTCAGGTAGAATCCATCTTGAAATTATTTTCCTGTTTACTTAAGTTCCAAAGGGGAGACGGCAGGAAAAGCAGAGAGGAAATAACAGAAAAAAGAACAACAAAGATCAGCAATTGAAAAAGAAACACTGAATGCATGTATGAAAGCATGAATGCTTTTTTACACACCCTCCAGCTGCAGCTGCATGAAGACAAGTCCTGCCAAAGTCATCTGGTGTGTCAATGTCAAAACCTACAAAGCAAATATTTTGTAAAATCATTATGTAACATCACCTTTCACAAAACTGCTGTCATCTTGTGTTAAGAGAAATGCTTGCTAAGCAAACTTAACAGCTACTTGCAAAAGAGCACTCCAGCATTACAAATTACTTCATTTGAAACATGTCCTTGCTATTTACAATGTTTTGAAAAACAGGCATTTAAATGGAACTGAAAGGGATAAGGTAAAAGATACGTTGCTACACTAATGCCGTGTTCTTCTCATTCTATTTACCTGCTAATATTTCAGTGCAATTTACTATTGAATATAAGATACATGCAGGTTATATAAGAATTTAAGAATATGCTAGAATTTATCATTGTTGTGCAGAGATTATTAATTCTTGGGGATGACAGTATTACTAAATATGGGAGCTACTTAAATTTTATGCTTGTATTTAGTGCTTTAGTCCCAAGGAAAGAACTTTATCGAGTTGGAATGATGGCTGCAAACAGCAGTGAATTACAGAGGAGCTCTTTACAGAACACTGTAGTTTTCTCTTTCCAAAAAGGCTCAGCTGTGGAACTTCAAATCCAAGATCACAAACTTTAACTGTGTGTTCCATATCTTACCATATATTTTGACACAAAGATGACTATTTAAATCAGGTTTCAAAGCTACATTTTTGGTTTGAGAAAACTACTATGCTCTCATGAGAGTCTTGCTCTTGTGTAATGTAACTTATTTACTAAATCTCCACAGTTGTGGTACCTGGAAATGGTGGCATTTTTTTTCCTTTTAAGAACTGCTCTACAATAATAAATAATGAACAACACATATTATTCAAGAATACTGTTATTTCAAGACTGTTTTCCTACTCCACATTCCCTAAAACAGATTTTGTATGTGCCACTATGCTCTTATCCCATTTCAGGAGGGAATGCTCTGTAGCAGTTTAGGAGAATTTACCAGTTTGGTTTGAAGAAAAGCCTTTGATGTCTTTCCACATCCCTAAGCTGCTTGTCTATCATCACCGACTACTTGACTGTCATTCAGTACTGCGACAAAGCAGACTGGTGACATTTTGTTAAGGTTTGCACATGAATATTAATGAATTTAAAACTCAGAGATCCTAATTTACGTAAAGGAGACATCTCCCATCCCCAAAAAGGACACAATCTCTGCACATACCAATCCCCACACCAAGAGCACATCCTAGAAGCTCTCAGCATTATCCAGCCTTTCTAGTCTGAAGGCTGAACATACTCTTCAAGTCCTTATCTGCTCCAGGCTAGATTTCCATCCAAGTTTTCTCAACTTAGGTACAAGTCACAGAAACCACTTGCAAGTCCTCCACATCACCAGTAAGAGCACAACAGCCAGCACAACATCACATGCAGAAAGGAGAAAGAGCCAGTATCCATTTGAACACATCCAATTGAACTATTGTCACAGTTCTTTCCTGAAGTGAATCCTTGCAAGTTTGCCCATGACAGGACAGTAAATAAAAAGCCTTACCAACCAGTAGGTAGTTTTAGTTATATTCCTCTAGTTCTTCTCCTAAGCTTCTCTAACAAACAGTATAAAACAGTAAGTATCTTCAGATTAATACAGAACCATTTAGTTTATTCTTAATCTGTTTCAGAAGCTTCCTTTGGACAAATCTACGTTCTCAGAATTGCAATGGTTCAAAGAGCTCAGAATTCACCTAAGATTCTGACCAACAAGAGAAGTAATGACCTTCCAACATCCACATCTTCAGGGAGGAGTCAAACATCAAAAGAAAAGTGCAGTTTGCATCGCATCTGAATAACAACATACAACCAATGCAACAGCTTCTTAATGTAGCAGCCCACAGTCTTCAGAGCTATTAGGTGCCCACTACAAGAATAGATAGGAATAGACTGATCTGTATTAAGCTGAAGATGTCATGGAATGGAAATTGGAAGCTCCATGAATCTTTCTCCTTGAAGTTTCGTTACAGTCTGAACCAGTCATCCCACTCCTATGGCCAACTCAAAATGCACAAACACAATATTAAAGAAATTATCAATCCAATTATTACAATTGGAATGAATTTAAAAAATCATGTCTGCAAATGTTTGCGTTCCCTTTAACTGTGGACTGCCCATTAAAAAACAAGCACTGGCCCCAAGGTACAAGTAAACTATAAAGATTTCTATGTATCACTGAATTAAGATTTAATTAAAAGCTATTCTGTGAATTAAAAAATAAAGTTCAAAGCACCTTGTAAGATTTTAAAAGAGTATCTTACCTGATGAGAGGAGCTTTCTGCAGCAGTCTGAAAATCCACTTAATGCTGCCAAATGGAGAGGAAACATCCCATGTATACCCCGCCTAAGATACACCATAATCAGGTATCACAGTTTCATTACAATTAAAATAAAACAAACATGATTGTGTGCCAAAGTGCACACGCATGGTGGGTTCAGCAAACCACCTCATTAGAACACTGAGCTAACTTCACATCTTGAACACTTCCTTCCAAGCTATCAGCATGCATTATCAGTGCAACAGCCTATTAAAACTTGCAGAGTTTTTACCTCAAATACATTACAGAAAACTCTATCTCTCTTTGTTTTGGTGCAAATTGTGATATACTGACTAGCTATTTACAAGTACAATACAGGATAACATACAAAGCATTTCCTATTGCAAGTTGAAGATGATATTAAAAATCATACAAGTTCTGTCAACCTAATAAATACACTTCTAAATTATGTCAGCTTGCATTGATGTCAGAAGAGTTACCTACTTTGCAGTGTCAGCACCACTCGTAATCAGAGTGTTGATTAATAGCTCATGGCCATATCTGGCTGCTATGTGCAAAGGGGTATTTCCATTCTTATCTTCACAGTCTATTTCAGCTCCTATAAAAAAGAATAATTACTGAGTAAGGTGTATGTAGGCATACAGAGATTTTGTTAGGAAAATAGCTCTGATGATCATTCAAGCAGCATTATTAATTTCCATGATTGACTGCTTTGGATTTAAAATCTATATGGATTTCAGGGGTGGAGAAAAGCATTTTATTACGTAACCTTATGGGACAAACTCTCTATGGCCTGGGTCGTGGAAAACAAGTCTATATTTATTCCTGCATTCTGAAAAGGAAATGGCTCACCACTGTAACTTATCAAACTTCTATCAAACAAATAATTCCAGACTCCACCACTATTACTGGACACTGGACATGAAGAAAATTTAGTATGCTTTTACCAATACAAGAGGATGAAAATACCCAAACTGGCAAGCTTATGACAAAAATAATCCCTCCCCCTTTTTACCATTTTGAATGATGGTTTGGGATCTTGAAAATCTACCATGGATCGCTGTCATGTGCAAAGGTGTTTTCCCATCTTTACTCTGGAAAATAAAAAAAAAAATTCCTAAGTTTCCTTATGGCAAATAACAGCAATTAACCAGAACTGACCAAAAAAAAAAACAAAAAAAAAAACAAAAAAAACCCCAAAATAAGAGAAAGAACATTTCTTTCTTCTCTTCACTCTACACTCCATCCTTTAAATCATTCCTATGCACTTTTGCCAGACGGATGCTGGCAATGACAAGTCAGCATGACAAGGCAAGCTTTTCACAAGAGCTGCTCTTAGTCACTGTTCCAGCTGCAAGTGACAACTCAGGGATGCCCACTCACTCACTCACACTTATGTCCTTAAGATGATAACTCTCAAGAGGATGATGACAGCACACAATTTCAGCAACAAGTCTAGGCCCAACTCCTCCCCTTCCCACGGCTAAAATAAAGCAATATTTTAAGTTTTGTTTCTTGAAAAAAGTAGCTGTATTTACTAGAGAGGTTTACACATTATATTAGAAGACAACACATTACAAAGCTTCTATGTTTCCTGGAAATTTCTGTAAAGTGATGTTTGTAAGCAATTTACCATAAACCACAAGTAAACCAATCTAGAACTATTCAACCTACTAGGTACTATACATTTGAAATGCACATTTTAAATGTGCACTTAAGTCATTCACCCAGTAAGGACATCCTTGAAGCAGGGCAACAGTAATGCATAAGGAAACTTCACTTTTTAACAGTTCAGTCTCAATGCACTTACAAACCCATTTTCCCTGTTGTTATTACTTTAGAATTATTTTCCCCTCATACTTATCACAGGTAATGGGAAAGATTTACTGCAGAAAGAAGCTCCTACACATGCACTCAAGAAACTGCAAACACGACACAGAAAAATCAAAGCATCCTTGAATGCACATGCATACCACATCTACATTTTCAGTGGTGGCTTTGAAGAGTATGAAATATTCACAAAATACAAACTGAAATTAGACAAAGATGGTAGGGAATATATATGGTTATATGTATTGAAACATCACAAATTGCTGTCATTTGCAAGAGTGTCTTCCCACTTTCACTCTCCCTTGGACACCAAATGGACATGGTTCTATGGACATGGTACTGAAAGTCTCCTGGAGACCCGTTTAAGGATAGATATGGAATTTTTCATTATGTCACTGCCCAGAGCTGCATAACAACACAATTATGTGAAACACTCTTCTCTGGATTGATCTGGATTGAGAGAAATAAAGGATAAGGAAAGTCAACTTATCTCCAGATCTTCCCGCTAGCTGATTTCTTTGACCATAAATAACCCAAAAGACAACATCCACATATCCAGAGCAGATGCAAATAAACACAGAAAATGGGGTTGATAGCCTCTTGAGGAATTAGACAATTTTAATTCTATCATTGAAAGCGTTAAGAAAGGCCAAATAAACACACCATAAGTGACAACTTCTCCAAGCAACCCCTGTGGTTTGGTTTTCTTTCATGTTTCTCCCTACAGTTCTCATCTCTATCCAGCCACTAAAAGTCTCTGTGTCCAATTACTTTAAAACATCTGTTAGACATTTGGTGACTTTCTCCTCACTTTTATTATTCTTTAACCTGAAGAATCTATAGAATCTATTAATTTAAAGAACAATTATCATATAAAATAAGCTTAGTGAAGTAACAGACAGGAATATTTCAGGGCTCAGATAAAAGTAGCCTGCAGTCTCACTGGCTTGGATGGGATAAATCTGTATCTCAGAGGACAGCTAATGAATGAAGAGGAAGAAGATGGAGATAAAAAACATAGATCTAATAATGTACCTCACAAAGACACAGGAATAACTTAAGGTGACAGTATGAGAAACTGAAGAGCACTGTGGTTAAGCGAGAACCCTCACAAGAAAATTTCAGTAAGATCTTGCAAAGAACAGCAAAATAAGCTACAGAATAGTTTTCCACTTCTAAATGAAAAAACACAGTAAGGTCAATAAGAGATTTGTAGATTTACTCTGTACAAATTTACTTTTAAAATGCACATAGATTTCTAAGACAATGGATTTTATGAGAGTGCCTCTCTCATGTCTGACAGTCTCAGGTTCCTTTCCAGCCCAGGGATAACACAACATGCAACTGTCTATCAACATATAAACATAGAACAGGTATAAAATTAAATGACCACAATTCCCATGTTGAAGCTGAACTGCTAGGTATAGGATTTCATTCATAATTCCCTTCTAAGACACTGTCACTAGGAAAGGATATTTAGGATCAGAACCAGTAACCAAAGATTTCTTTAAACAATGAAATATCGTGGCTCTATTAAGCAAATCACTATTTCCTGAGATGTGAGGAGGTTGGACTGCATAAGCAGGGAAGCATCTTCAAAACATTTGCTTCTATTTCCCTTTCTTTCTGCCTTTAAGGCCTTCTATCTAACTATCAAGCTAACTACAGCCATGTGATTTAATGAAATCAGACAGGATCACAGCATATGACAGGACAGCTATGAGGTAATGATAACTTTTGTTGTCTTGACTGAAACTCAGCTAAATGTGGTAATAGGAAAGAAATCACCCAAATCTCCTCTATCACCAGAGAAAACACATCCACAAAATACTTAGCTCATAGCAAATTTGCTAAGAACACTAATTGCTTTAGACAGAAATAATACACAGCACAAGGTGTCTTACTGAGTGATTACTCACATATTAACTGTACTCAGACTACTGAGTTTCACTGAGGGACAGTAAATGTGGGTCCATCATATCACAGCATTCCTCCAAATGAAATCTCCCCCTAGCAACAATTCTTATGTTCTAGTACCACCAATGGAAGTAAAAAACTTCTTCTATTTAGGTCACTGAATTTTCAGGCAGCAATGGGATCCATAAAACAATTAATACTGTCCCATTACATACTCATTTCAATGTGCTCTTCCATGCATGGAAATCCTGAATAGTGAGGAAGGAGTGCTGAAGTAATGAGCAATACTTAACAAGATTCACTGTTCTACAGTGGACACTGACAAGGCTATGAAAACAAGTAGGAAATTACGTCCAGAGGTGATAAAAAGCCTATAATATCATATTTCTACTGTTCTATTATCTTCTGCTACATAATCCCTTCTTGAGATGAGGCCAGCACTCACAGATATGCACAAGAACCTCCCCTCTATCTGCCATCAAGAATAAGAGTGTTTCCCTGTTGCTCCCCCCACTAAGCCATCCACAGCAGTAAGTGCTTTGGTAGTACTGTCTAGTCTGCTCCTAGATTAGCATCCATATCCACTCTCTCACCTCTAAAGCCACAGGAACAGTTGCACATGGAAGGAAATGACTGAATCAGCTTAAACAAGCCATATAATTATGATGAAAAATCGATCTTATAGCCATTTCAAGAACTACTTTGAACTTCAGCCTCAGTATCTGGAAGCTGAACAGGCTTGGTTTCAATAAATATTTAGTAAGAACACTCTAATTCCATCTCATTTTAAATGCACAATTCATTCTTAATTACACAACCTACCCTGGGTTTTTTTTTAGGTATTGCTCTTCTGATTAAATCCAAGACTTATCTTTATAGGCCTTTCCAGGGAAGAAGTTGACTTGGAAATAATTTTTTTTACCTCAGCTCTTGCACTTTCCCCCAGTGCGAGTGCTAAGTTTTCACATGCAAAGTAACGCTGTTCACACCTTCCGGTGCAAATTTGCAGGCCAAATTCAGTCACACTGGTATAAATCCAGAGAAATGCTACTAACAGAATTATAACAGAAACACCTTGATGAGGAAACGGGATAAATTTTGTTTTCAAGCTATAATTGCTTAAAATTCCTACACAGCCCTACTTGCTTAATTCTGCACTTAAGAGTTTCAATATGTACAAAATTAGCACAAATTTTAATAACAACCAACCTATGGCTAAATGTTTCTGAATTGGAGCCCTGCCCATTCTTTCTTCTCCATCAGAAATATGCACAAAGCTACGAACCCTTGCAGCCCTGCATTTAGAACAACAGTAATTCTTGGCTTTTTAATATTTGTCATAGCATCATAGAACAGTTTGGGTTCAAACAGACCTCAGAGATCACCTGGTTCCAACCAGGTGCTCTTATTTGTGTGAGTAACATACAAATATAATCATTAGTATATTTAACATGGTGGGATTATTTTCATGGCAGACCACACTTTTCTGAAAAATGATGTTTCAAGAATGTAGGACAAAAGTCAGCCAGCCCTGCAACACAGAACACTGTCATATGCAGCCTGGGACATTATGCAGAGCAGAAAGCTGGCAACAAAAATAAATGGACTGTGACCTGGATATTTTAGGACAAGTTGGCAATAAACCCTGTAACACAGCTCCTTACTTCTGCAGGGCACTTTGCTGATGAATTTTCCACAACTGAGGTATGTACATTTTCATTAAATGAGCTGCACATCTAAATATATGTAAGAGTGAGCAGGAACATACATTTAGGGTTTTTCCACATCAAAGAGCTTATTTTTAAACTACTCCCAAATTTTCAGTTGGCTGTGACTTTTGTACTAACAATAGATACAAAATTGTATTTTGGAATTACTTAACTGAAAATCAGCATGAATCACTGCTTACATGAAGTGAACCACAAACCCCAAGATTTTTAACAGAAATGTCAACTCCTCCTGCAAAGATTTTGCTCAAATTCAAGCATAAACCTACTAAGCAGATTTTTTTACCCACTTTTTTTCAAGAAATTGAATAACAGATAATTCTCTTCATACTACATCTGGGTGACACTTCAGGCAACCAGGTATTTTGCCATACAGAACCCTTGAACTCCTCATTCCATATCCCATTTTCCACTTCCCTCAGCCTAAAACCTGCCAAGACCCCCACCAAATACCTCTGAACACAGTTAAGTGTTCATTGCTAGAGTAAAAATCAACAAAACACAAAACAGAGGGTCTTACATCTCTCACACACATCTCAAGACCTCACCCTACACACTGGAGAAGACAATAGAAGATACAGTTGCCTTTGAAACTTGATAGTTATAAATTCTACATACAATAAAGTTGAATTCTAATGAATATTCTGCAGTCAAAGACTCATGACCAAGTAGAGTTGTAAAATATATACCGACTGCTCACATAATTTTGCTGGAGTAATTAAAACACCAGCTGCTTAAGACTTTCCATTGGCCTGATCTACTTGTATATTTAATACTCTTCCCAAATCTCCCTGACTAATTAGATTCTAAGATCTTACATTATCACCCCTACAACTGCTCCAGCAAATAGCCAGTTCATACACACTGACCTGAAACAGCCTTGATTTTGTTCAAGTTACTTAATTTACAAGAAAAACATGTATTTTTTTTGCATTTTTTCAAATTATTTGCTCTTACTTATATGGCTAGACTAGGGAAAACAAAGCATCCAGAATTCTGACATTTAAATGTAATTGAGATTGACCAGACAATATTGTCATTCTTCATCCTTTTGGGCCATATAACACATCCCACTGAAGTTTCCAGATTCAGATCAAGTTTCCTGTAGCAATGTACTGGCTCATTTTCACTGTAAATAGTCCATCTATCAGTGCAAACATCTCCATGTTATCAAAACAAGTATTTCTGAAAAAACTACCTCTGATAAAGATGTACAGCATTTTCAAGTGTGAAAAGATGGCTTTGGGGACACCTACCTTTATATTTACATCAGCTCCATTGCAGACCAAGAGCTCTAAACACAACGCTCCATGTGTTGATGCAGCAGCAAAGTGCAAAGGTGTAAACCCCTTCTCATTGACTTGATTTACATTAGCACCACAGTCTATGAGTTCATTCACTACAACATCTTGCCCGTTGTAACAAGCTACATGCAGAGGAGTATTTCCATAGGCATTTGGCTCGTTCATCTGTCAGGGAAAAAGCCACCAAGATCAGTTAGCAGGCAAAAAGATGTACTAATGCAGCATTTAATGATAATAAAGAAAAAATCTCACGTCATGAGATTATGTTTGGGAACTCTTCAAAACCAGAAACTAAAAGCAAGTTCTGGATATAGCATTTTGATTGAGATCTGTGTCCTGGGGAAGAGTAAGATTGCTTTACAAGCGAGCCAACCTCCTCCAATTGTCTCCACACCAGTTTCCTGTGTGCAACTTAAGAGAACACACACGTGCCAAAAATATCAACCGTGGCAATTTGCACAGAGGCTACACACAAAGCACTGCACAGACCTCTGTAAAACAGCATTGCCAGCTTTCATTAAAAGCAGAGGTTAAAGAGACTTTTCATGTGTGTGTGCCTACAGAAACAGAATTTCCTGTACACAACGTGATACTGAATTCTGATCTACTTTTCAATACAGAACTTGAGTTCCAATCTCCAGCCCTGCAAGACTAAGATTGTGATTCACAGTGTAGATTTCTTACACAGTTTCACAGTTTACTGTTCACACATTTTCTACAGGGCAGGTACTGTAGAATCTTTTAATTTATTTTGCATTTCAATATTAGTATGGCCTCACTTACTGTTGTACTGAGATTTTTCACAATTTTTAGCATTTTCTAAAATTTATGTCATGTAGGAAAATCAGTACCATCTATATTTTACTAACTTAAGCAAAAGCATTTAATTTCCTGCACTTCAAAAATTATTGCGTGGCAAAGCTAGGATCTGAATTCCTATTTCCTGGCTTCCAGTCCAAGGAATTAAGAGCAAGAAATACAAAATACAAAAAAGCCCTACTAAATACGCATTTATTGTCAAATTATGGCACAAAATCTGCAAGACTCTCGAGGAGGTTTTCTCTTAATGGAGAAAAGAAAAAGTAGTATTTCCAGAGATCTTCATTCATACACTTTCACTATATCATAACCTGTCCCTAAATAAACAGTTTCCTACAGGACTAACAAGAGCATTTCAAACAAATAAAAAAATATTTCCCATTCAATTTTATTTTTCCTTACATCAACTCCAAGATCCAGAAGATATTTGACTACACTAATCATCCCACTAGATGCTGCAGCATGTAAGGGTGTATATGATTTCTTGTCTTTGCATGTCACTTCAGCTGTATGTGTCACGAGTAATTTCACAACTTCAATATGACCTAAAATAATAAAGACAAATAAAATGAAGCATCAGTTTTTATTCAGAAGTACAAATTCACAAACTTAATAATTCTAAAATTGTTATATCGTGATCGAGACACTGTTCCTTTTGACCTAATGTGGAAAACAAAGAATTGTTTTTGTTTTCTAATCCTATTATGAACTATGAAAGCAACATAAAATAATAATCTCCACATACCACACCCAACAATCATAGCATTTACACTGCAAAAATAAATTTGTATAATCAAAACACAATCTTGTCCTCAGCTCACACAGAAGGGGTTGTTTTGAAGACTTGAGAACTAGAGAGCCAAAGCAACTTTTCAATTATTAAATATTTACTGCAATTTTACATTAACAACTCAAGAGACAATGTGACTGTTAATATTCCACTGTCACCCCAATTCCAAACACCCCCATTAAGATTTTTAACTGTTAGAAAGAAACTTTGAAAAATCGACACAAACATGAAAAGAAGGAAATATTCTACTTTTATATAAAAATACATCCTCCCAATCCAACTCCCTTTACCCACAAAGCATTTAAAATGTTAAGCTACATCCTACAGGATTCAGTAAAGCTCTGTTTTCAAGACTAACACAGACAGTGTTTGAGGAGCTGCAATCTTTTAAAAACATCAACTGCTCTCCTAAGACAATGGAAGGAGAGTAAGAATTAGAGTTGGGATCACAAGGAAGGCATGATGTGAGGAAGTTCCAGGTGGAAAAGAGAAGAGAGGACAGGGAGCCCACTCTGAAGTGTTGGGCAGTAGCTCTCAGTGCCAGCTTTGGGCCAGGGACCCCAACACTGACACCCAGCACTGCTGCAAAGAGCAATGAGCTCTCCCCTTCCATGCCCACACGCGTGGAAGTGCACTTGTGACAAGCCATGAAAATGGGGTAACCAATTATCTGTCATTCCTGTTCCATTGTCAACTTAACTGCCAAACAAGTCACTGAAAACACACAGATAGCCATGACAAAGTCTGCAGAATAAAGAAGCACATGAGTTTAACAGATCACAATACACTCGGGGCTTCACCTTTGTAACTGACCCATACAGACACATGTGGGACTCTTTGTTTTACACCTTTAACTAAGGAAAGGTGACACCCTTTCCTTAGTTAAAGAAGTGGTGAGGGGCACACTGAACACTTCTGTTTATACTTATCCAGTCAGACATCTGAGTAGAAAGTATCAAATCCAGCTTTCAGTTTAAGTGCTTCACAAAGAGTGTGGGTCTTTGCTTTTAAAGCAGTTAAGAGAATTTGCAAAAACTTGAATAGGAAGTGCCTACCCAAAGGAATACAGACAAAGCTATTTTTATAAACATTCAGACACTGTGACACTTATTTTATGCTGTGTACCCAGCAGCATACAAAACACTATTTCACCTAGCTATACCAACCAAAACCATAAGCCTTTACCAGTGCAATGTGGAGTGCTGCAATAATATTTCACTTCTTAATTACCTCAGTGTAGTAGGGAAGAAGGGAAAGAGAAATGCAAACATAACACTCATTTCTGATCCAAATATAATGGGGACAAGAATTAAAACAATCCCTACACAAGAGATAGAAGTACAAAAGATATGGAAAGCAATGAAAGGAACAGAGACAGTGAACAGAACAGTGACAGAAAATACTTTAAAGACCAGACAAAAAGACAAAAAAAAACCCTGACCTTAACTGAAAAGGCAAGCAGCGATCAGTGGAAGAGTCTCAAAGAGAAGAGCAAGGCACCTGATGTGAGAAGTGCTGCAGAGACATCCCAGTGCAGCAGTGAGGGCAGGAGCAGCACACAGGATTGGAGTCCACTGCAGTCTCAGCTGTGCAGCTGGACAGCAATGGAGCCGGGGGAAAAGCAGGAAGGAAGCCAAACAATGGATATCACCCTAGAAAGGTATTTATAGTACAGTGACGAAAAGCATCACTTTTTTATTTTATGGGCAGTTTTACACGGTGGAAAAGTTTTTAAGGTTTTTGCCAAACAATTGGAGCAATGTACAATGGCTCTAAGTTGTGAGAGAGAATGTCATAATTATTTTTACTTTGATTGAAGCCTTTCAAAAGCTTTTTCTTCTCTATTGTCTACAAGGATGTTTAGGTAGAACAACATCAGTTAAATTACATTTTTCAAGCCCAAACACTGTTCATTAAGAGAGTTTCCTGTAAATAGTCTACAAAATAGCACTGACTAAAACTGGAATAAATGCACCTTATCTGCAAAACAGAAGATTTTTCTCTCATCTAGTCAAGCACAAGCCAGAAGGTGTCTCTGGGCTCTCACTGACACTTGTCAGCTCTCTGACATTTCAGGCACAAGTCTCATTCATCAAAATTTTGCAAATAATCACCTTCAGTAAGGTGGTCGGACCGACTGTCACAGACATAGCTTTGCAGATATAAAAACATTAATGCAAAATATTGCAAAAAACATTAGGTCAATACAGAAGACTGTTCTTTAACTTCTGGAATTTTAAGTACTGGTGTAAGTACATGAAGAGCAATCTCATCCAGCTTCAAATAACAAATTAGGAGCATTAATGCTGTGATGATCACTTCATAATTCAGTGGCATATTCAATTCTTTTCAAGTCTGATGAAAAGCAAGGAAGAACATTACTCTGACAGTATTGCCAGGGCACTGATCAAGACCATGAGAACAATAATTATCCACTCCTGGAATAAGAAAGGCAAGGCAAGAATTTGTAGTTTCCTCTGTTTCAGGTGCCCCTTGTATTAAATGCTTAGTTTTTATTTAGCATTACTGCAAAATTTTACACCTGTGACTAGAGTTGATAAATGAAGAACATAGTTCCTCCTTTAAAAAAAAACAAAACTACTTACCTTACTTTTCTTTTTCCAACAAACTGATTTTCCTCACCACAAAATACACATTTACAAGACAATTTGAACTATGCTATTAATGTTTTTTTGGCAGGCACAGATTACTTCAATACTTACAATGCAAATATTTTTCCTAGAAACATACAAAACCACTAAACATGACATGATTTTTTATTACTTACACTATTTAAGCAACTGAAATATATACATACCCATATATGCTGCCCAATGTATAGCTCGTCTGTCTTTCTTGTCAAATGCATTAATATTGGCCCCTCTAGACAACAGCAAGCTGACCATCTGAGATAAAGAGAAAGAAGAGAAGTCTTCTATTCATAATGGAAAACTTTGCTTCAACAGAGAAAACCATGGAAGAAAACAAATATTTGTGTGTTTTCAGAGGATTTAAATGTGTTGGGTTTTGAATAACCCATAAGTTTGAAAAAATCAATTGACTGTAAGGAGCCCAAAACTTGATGCCAACAAAAACACTTCTAACTTAAATATGGCAAAGCCATGAAATCTTTCAAATCTTCAGTTATTACTAAGGGACTGCTGAGTCAGAGCTTAATACATACATTTCTCCAAATTTCAATGACAAAGTATTCCCTATGTTCACTATTTACTGAACAGAAAAATATCCTGGTTTTTCCATTTTAAATTTGCCTGTTACTAATTTAACTCCACTTAACAAATTTGCTTCTGGTCATAAGAAAAGTGAACACTGTAATAACCTTCTAATCAAATGATGTAACATTTCTTTTCCACAACCTTTCTGCACAGAGATGCATACAAAAAACAAATTTAAATATAAAATAGGGGTTAAGATTTTTTGGCGGAATGGAGGAGAAATGGTTTCACACTCAAAAATGAAACAGCAGAAATGTGAGGGACGGATGATGAGTGGAAAAGAAGTTAAGAAAATTAACTTTTACCTCCACATGGCCACTGAAGGCTGCATGATGCAATGCAGTTCTGCCTGCTCGATCAGACACATTGACATTGCTCAGGAGAGGCACCAAAGCTTCAGCACACTTCACAGCTTTGTTTGCAGCTGCTATATGTAGGGGTGTCTGCCAGTTTTTATCACGAGCATTGACATCTGCTGAATGCTTCAACAACACCTGAACAGCATCCTGAAAGCATTGACAAAAAAACCAATCCACTTAGTAAAGGTCAGAAATGACAGCCTTGGATTTAAGGACAGGACAGTGGAAAACAACTCTTTACCATTTGTCCATTTGCAAACATAATCTCTGGGACACTTTGAGATTTGTACTTTATCATAAATCCCAACTTGGGGATGTTCTCAAGGTCATGAATGATTTAACCAAATCAACCATTTCCAGGTCTTTTATCCAGTTCCTTAAGCCATATGGAAAATTGTTTTGTCATCACAACTGATTTCTAAAGTTTAACAAACCATCCTAGGATATTTTCCAGTAATGGATTCCTTAGCCAAGGATTAGTACTAAGAACTTATAATGAATTTTCATCCATCTGCCAAGAAAAAAATTTTCAACTGTCCAAGTCTACAAATGGCAAAACCCGGAGTATTAAATATACATTTAGAGAGCCAGAGATAAAACAGTGCAGTCACAAAAAGTTTCAACATACACAGTTGCAAAACTCCTGAAAACCGTTTTAAAATGTTGCACTGAATTCATCTCTCAAAATGATTATTCATTTCCTTTTGTTAGAAGTACAAGCTGTGAACATTTGACAAATAAGACTGTAATTTTTACAGCAAGATAAACAAATCCTATTAAAATATGCGCACACAATTGGAATGCATAAAAAAATAAACGTGCTGGCAGGATAAACAAGATGATGAATATTGCATTTTGCATGAGCTGTGTGACCTTCCCACGATTCACTAATTGCTTTTGGAGACTGCCAACTCAGTCACTGCACACACAAATAATTGATAACCACTTTGAACTTCAAACATGTTACCACAAGTTGTTACTAGAGATTCTGAATTACCCTGTGGTACAATGGCAAGATCCTATTCTCAGCTGTGGGCAGAATGCTACGTTGCTATTGATCCTATTTATATTAGAATAAATCATATTTAAAACATTGAAATTTCTTGTACTGTCAATAAAAAAGATAGGAACCAACACAAAAGTGAAAATACTGCATCCCAGGCTTGTAATTTAATGAGAAAATTAAAGAGGTCTTCTCTGAGAAACTGAATACTGATTTAATACTTTAAAAAACTGATTTTAACTCTTGTCTTTTTAAACCCAAATATTAAGAAATACCATATCAGAACAAGGAAATTTCAGAACAGCTATTACCCCTTTTGCAGAAGGAAGCACCATAATATCAGTATAAAAGTAATTAATCTAATTTTTATGTGCATATGCATTAATGAATTTCATGACTAAATCTACTTGGGGTTTCTTTTTTTTTTTAGATTTGCAACATACAGGAGGTACACACAAATACAAATGTGATTGTCTTGACATGAAGCTGCCTGAACTTGTTCAGCTGACAGCTAAATCCATAACTCCAGCTATTTTTTATGTTTCAATGTCTTTGTTTAATTGCAGCTCTCTTTCCTTCAAGAGTCCACTGAAATAATTATCAGGTTTTTTCCTCACACCTTTTCATCCAGTGCCCCAAACCCATACAGGTCTCTCAGCTAGAAAACAGTTCCTAAATGTATTAACCATGTATATGGGCTCCCATGACTCACTGTGTTTATAAACAGAGAATTCTGACAAGAATCTATCAAGTGTCTCACTGGTTTACTCATCTTGTTGGTCTTTGATTAATATTTTGCTTAAAATCTCACACATTTTAAAAAAAAACTATGGTCATGGTTGTATTACTTGAAGTTATCTATTAAGCCCTATTTGTTTGGAGCACTCCTCTGCCTCTGCAAGCATTACTGATGTGGAGAGCTTTTATTGTTCCTCAGCTCTGAAGAATGCAGCATTTGGGGCTCTGGTCAGCTCCCAAAGGAACAGCCTAAAAATATCTCAAGAACAAATAGCATTTGGGAATAAGGCGCCCTTGAAGATTCATTTTCAAATGCTGTTTTTTGAATAACATGATCTCTACATAACTTTGCTATTAATGCTAGTGACAAAATACTGCAATTTATCCAGGGAATTCAAAAGCAAAAACTGAACCAAGGCTTGTTTAGAGAGCTCATGGATCAAACGCTTCAAGTTCAGTGCTTGTCAAAACTAAAATATTCAATTCTATCTTCCCAAACAAAAACTTACGAATAAAAAAACCTTTATTTAAGACGTACAGAAACGAGCATCAATTTGATTCAGGATCTCAAAGGAGATAGTTTTGCATAAACTCTTCCACATAACAAGCTCAGCATTTCTCTGTTTGTTTTGATCTTTTACAGGCATTTAATTTTTTTATTAGGACAGCCACCACAGAGAAACAATAATAAAGTAATTTCTTGCATTACAATATTCTCACAACTGTATAACTGGTAGACTTCAAGAAACAGTGTACATTCCACTTAAAATTTTTCAAGTGATATTCAATACTATTAATTAATCACTTTTTAAAAATAATACTCTGGCAGGCCTTTATAGAACCATTTATTTCTTCAATGCCTGAACACACAAGCACGTAAAAAAAATTAAGAAATGCAAAGCCCATGCTGAAAAAGTTGCTTTAAATCTTAAACATCTGTACTTCCCTCATGCTGAACCATTCTGGTTACCTTGGGTGAAGTAAACTGGACTTGATAACACTGCACACAGAGTCCTCTGCCAGGGAAGTCATAGAGAGCAAAACTGAGAACTCAAGGTTTATGGTTTTCCTCCTTGCTTACTGCTCAAGCAAGAGATATATATACATAGATGCCCTCAACAGGCCAAACAACTGTTGCAAAAATGCTCTGCAATTCCAAACATTTGCAGTAGTTTCACTTTTTAAAAAACAAACAATGGACAGAAGGTAATTTGAGATGTCTTATTTAACTCAAAGTAGTCAAAAAGAGCTACATACCTCACTACAAGATGCTACAGCTCTGTGTAAAGGAGTCAACCATTTGCTGTCTTTGGCATTAACTCTAGCTCCTGTAACAAAAAGTAAAACCAGAAATTTAAAATGTATTTGCAGAATGACTGAAATATTTTCAAGAACAGAGACAGAACTATTGGAAGCCACTTATTCTAGGCATGCAAAAAATGAAAAGGAATCTTTTCTCCAGCTGAAGTCAACCCTTTGAGGAAATACATTTAGCACTGTACCAATAATACTCTTCCACATCAAAACAGACTCATACTTTTACACTAGGTCATCCTCTATAATCTTTTGCCAAAGCCACATAAAAGGCTGCTTGTAAGAAAGACAAACTCCTCGCCTTCACACAGCAACAAAAATCTCAGTTTCCCACAACAGCTGAAATTCTCCATTAAAATACAGAAAGAGGCTGCATTTACTCCCCACACCTCCAGTTCCCTTTTGGTTGCAGGTCTGGTGAATGAGTAAACAGAATGAGGACCATTCTTCTACTGGGACTGACTTTGGGAACAAATCTTCACTGCTCTAGCAGGTCACCCAGCCCACCCCAGGACCTCCTGGTGCTCCCTCCATGAGAGATAAGAACAGCCACACCTCTCTGCTTCTGAAAGCACACTCAAGGAACAGCTGAGCCTGTCCCAGGAAATAAAGCTGACAAATATCTCTAAGGGACACAGCCTGGGTTTGGGTTTTTATTTTTTTCTTAATAATAAAAGGAAAGAAGGGTTTGGGCACTTCTTTCCCCTGGAGGAAGCAGCTGAACTACATTTTAACTTCCAGTGAACTCCAACAAATAAGAAAGCTTAATGATTAAGGTTAATAATTTAATTTCTTACTGATATACACATATTATAACCTTGTAGGATATTTATACCCTGACTGGAAATTTATCCAGTGTATCAAGTCTTGCATTGAACACAAGCAAAGATTGAATTCGAGTGCTCTAAAAGTCACAGAAATGCCTTAGGATTTTTG
The DNA here is from genome assembly GCA_025920805.1 of Petroica traversi. Classification (NCBI taxonomy): domain Eukaryota; kingdom Metazoa; phylum Chordata; class Aves; order Passeriformes; family Petroicidae; genus Petroica; species Petroica traversi. The sequence goes on along the minus strand of JAHLSL010000044.1, from coordinate 10,588,311 downwards.
GCAATTCTTCCCAAAAGACAGTAAGTGATGAATGACATCACAAATTTAATGAAGTAGTGATTGGTACATGAGAATGCAATCAATATATTTCAAAAGTATCTGTAATTCTTGTTTATATTCCGGGTAATTGTTGGCAGATGAGACAAAAACAAGAGCCAAAATCATACTTCAAGCTCCACCTGACTTCACATCTAGCCAACAACCAAAGAATAAAGATATAGTCTGATTTCTATCTCTAACTTTAGGATACAAATGTCTTTAAAGCATTTGAAAGAACTTGAGTGAGTTACTAAGTCATTAATTACCATCCTGATTTTCCAGGAAAATGCATTTGCAGGACTTGGGGTCAGTTCAGATCCATCAAGGTAATGAATCCATCCATGAAAAGCAATGTGCACATCAGAAGAGGAGAAATGCACATTTCCACTCCAAAAAAGCAGCAGTTACCTAAGCTCTAGCTCTGAGTGAAAATGTGCTTAGAGTCCAAGCAGTGGTTATGTGTTCAGATTTTTCTGAAATTTCTGGTACTTCTAACACACAGCCTAAAAACCACACCAGAAGAGAGATGAAATGAAAACAAAAAGATACTGTACAAAAGGTTTTCACAATGATAAGTTAATCACACTTGTAAAGACTGGAAGAAAAGAATATGTGGCAGTAAGAAAGAAAATGAGCACTAGCCAGAGAAATGTCTAAGGAAATTTGAAGTGATATCTAAAAGTAATATGGTCCTCTCAAAAGAACAAAAATCAACAGAGCAATATCTGCTCCCCGTTCCATAAGTGGTCTTTCACCCACAGAAACAAGGAATCCTAGGTCTAGCACATGAAAGCAGTGCAATATACAGACACCAAAACAAGTCAACTTATCAAATACACAAAAAATTGTAGATTCTCTGACACAGGAAAAGCCAAAGTTGACTTTTGGTAACAAATCTGAATCTCTGATGGACTTACTTAAGACGGAACCACCAAGCTTGTGTTTTTTTGTTCTGCAGCAAAAACTCTTTAAGAAGTTGCCAAATTCTTATATTGAAAGACAAAGTTTAAAAGTAATAATCAGAAAAAATGTACTACCAAAAACACATATGCATTATTAATGTCAGAACTGGGAGATCTACAGCTTTAGATACATGAAACAAAATAACATTTTTAAAATAGCAGAGAGATACTTTGCCCTAAAATTTCTCCAAGAAGCCATGCTGCCAAGAATCACTGAAATTTCCTAAAGGAGCTTCTCCAAACAGCCTTGCATCTGAGGCCACAATCCTCCTCCAGGCTGCTCTTTACTGCCTAGCACATGATTTGGGGAAAATGTCACTGTTCCTCCCTGACCCTCCATGGGCTCCCTCAAACCTCTCACAGCTCTTCCATGCAGAGTGACAGCATTTACAGCCTTATCATCTGAGGTGAAGCTCTACTCCAGGCCAAATATATGTTATAAAAATAAATTTCACCTCTACTGAATAACTTTTGCTTTAAGATATTGCTTCACAGCTGGCTTAAAGGCAGCCTGAGCACATGCAATGTGCATAACCTACTGCACAGCACTGCCAAGGCAATATTATCCCTGTGAAGCCCAACCTGCTGACATGTTAACCAGGGCATTTCTCACATTTCAAATGCCAGCTATGAGAAGTTTGCTCTTTGAAAGCACAGTACCGTGTATCTTAATCCCCAGCGTGCAAAACAAAAAAAAACCAAAACAAAAAATAACCTGAACAAACTGCTGCTCTCCCCCCTCCCTGCCTCTGTCCCTTGGGTCTTCTAGACTTCAAGGGCCTGGTCTTAAAACGTTTATTAAAACTTTTCATTTGCTTACTGTAAAATTCTTATATTTCAATTCTTTTCAGTGTCATAGAACTTGAGGAGAAGGATTAGGGTGTTTGTCAGAGAGAGCAATCACAATGCTGGAACAGAAATATTCAACTTGAACTTAAGAACCAATCCTGTAAATGACTCCCCTAAAACAGCACCTTCCAAACAAAGCAAATTATTCTTCCATGTTGGTGCACTAAGCCAAAACATTAAACAACATCCCCCCTTTCATCACTAATTTTGCTGCTACAGCCCAGTGAGTTTACACATCCAGGCAAATAAAAAAGCAGGACTTTTGCTCTGGAAAAAGCCGGGGTAGGGGGAGGGAATGAGAGAGAAGTATTACATAATTTTCTTCCCTTGTCCCTGAATCTTGCATTTCATCTTGCCAAGTTGTACTCACAAGACTGACAACTAGAAAGACATGTTTTATTTAATAAATAAAGAACAGAAGCTTCTGAAAAACTCTGAGATGCTTACTTCTAGCAAATTCTTGTTTCAAGAGGCACATTTTGCATTTGAGTACATGCACTGATTTACAGAATGATCCTGGAGGGTTTCATTCTACCACTCTACATTTAAATGTGCTATCAGCCACCAATTCCTGGAAATATGTTTCTGCATACTTCTTGGTGTCCATATCCTTACATTCCAGCAAGAGCTGCATCTCAGCCATCTCTTAGAAAGACAGACAAGGAATGACTGAGCAGGAAATGCTGCAAGCAGCAACCACACATCTCTTCCTTCACCCATAAACTGCCACACAACTCTTCCACTGCCCTGTCTCACACCACCTCTGTGTTCCTCTCACAAAACCTCTTGCTGTGACACTCCTCCACAGCTCCTCTGCACCAGAGCTCTTCCTATTTGGAAATGTCCTCAGAAGACTAATGAATGCAGTGGCTGAATTACTTATGCGTCACTAGTTGGAAATAGATTAAGAAATACAACAGAACTGACAAGACATTTTCATCTCTGCTCACAGTACTGACTTAAGTACTCAATTGCCTTCCACTGTTCTGTTTGCAGTCTGTATTTTTAGACTCTCGAGGATGGTATTTTCCTTTGTTATTGTACAAGATGTGCTAGTGACTGAGTAATATCATAACATAAGCAAAGAAAGCAAAAGTGTTTTCATTCAATTATGTAATACAGACACCCAGTGCTCGGTATTTGAAGCGCTGAAATGTCTATTTAGAAGTAAAAGATGTTATTAAGATCTTCATAATAGAGTGCATTTTAAAAAGTAACAAACTTTGTCTAAAAACTAGTATACTGAAATAATTTTAGGAATTATCTTTGGAGAAATTAGGAAGATCTCAGGTGTAAATCACTGAGAGTAACCACTAGATGTACTGAATTAGATTCTATTTAATTCTATTTTCCTAATAGCTAGTAATAGTTCCCAAAGATCTTCCTTATGAATGATCCACTTTATCTAGAGGCAATGACCTAGGAAGCACTTAAACTGGCAAGCAGAAATTCTCAGGACTATACTGAGGAATAAACAGATAGAGAAGAAAACTTTTCCTTAGATAGAAAAATATGCAAACAGTGAGGAGGAGATACAGAAGTCTTTAAAGTAAAAGATTTGAGATATGAATTGGAATAATCAGAATGAGACATTTAGTAATTTCCTATTGAAAACTTGGATACTTGAAAAACATGGCTGCAAAAATAACGTGTAAGACCTTATGGAGAGAAAGCTTCTTGCTATCTAAAAGCTAAATGCATAGAAGAAGATCTATAGGATAGTGAAAAAATCCAAGAGGAACAGGTCTGGAATCTTTTGTCCAGACTAAATGATACTTCAAGAACAGTTTTTATTTTTGATCTTTAAGAAACAAACGAACAAAACCACTTCCAAATCCCAAAACAACCCCACAAAACAAATTCACATGGAGACACACTGTCCAGAAAAGGGAGGAAAACCACAATCAAGCTGAAGCCATCCTTCCAAGACGTTACTGATTTGTCAGTATAAGCCAATTTCCTTCCAGATTTTCAATTTCTGCCACATCTCAGCCACCACCCCCTTGAACTTCAGTGAGCAACATGAGGTTCTCTGACTCAAACTACTGAACACTTCATCTTCTCCTGAGTCAGCTTAATTTTCTCTCCCAAAGAACATCAGAGCTACTTTCTTCACAGCAACTGACTTTTACTGCTGCCAGGGGAAGTTAGGCCAGCTTGGAAAAGAAAAATATCAGCCAACATCGCTGTCACAAGAAGAGGAAGCGGCTGAAAGATACAGTCAGTGTCAAAGGGGCCCCTGTGAAACACCCTCAGTGTGTGGGTACATCTGCAGCCCAAACAAAGGGAGCTTCTTTTGGCTGGGACTGAGGCAGCAAGGGCTTTTCAACAGCTGAGCTGTGTGACTGGCATTGCATGGATTTCTAATACTCACAGAGATTCATAATTAGATGAAAGAAACACGGGTAGAGTGGTGTAACACTGAAGGACCTTTACTACCTTCCAAAATCTCTTATTGCTGTAATGGTAGTTTTCCAGCATCAGCACGATTCTTACATTTTCCAGCTGACCCAGAGGAAACAAAAACTCGTGGGCTGCCAAACCTTAATGAGATTGAGTTTGACCACACTCATGTAACACTGAGCTTCATGCAGAGAAAATGTTGGGTTAGGCAAACAGCAATGTTTTGTGTTAGTATTTAAGTATCGATGCAATATAGTAACTAAATCTATTCAGAAGAAAACAACCAACAATTCAAATGTTGATTTTTATGAATTACATTGATTTCAGTGAAAGCAATAATCATCTGCATGGTATTTTTAGAAAATAAGTGGAAAAAGTTAGTAATCAAAAAACACATTCTGTGATCACACTAATCTGTTCTGCTTTTCACATGACACTTCCTGGCACAGTAGACTCTGATGGTATTAAAAATCATAGGACAACTGGAAAGAATCCTTTTTTTATAAAGAAAGAAGCCCCTCCAGAACATTCATTCACCCCTTAAAGAAGGTTTTTTTAATCGGGACTTCTTGGAAAGAACAAAAATCTGGACATTCAGTTAATTAAGACTTAACTACTATTCTTTTGTACTTTTCAGTAGTTTGCCATCGTTTACACTCTTAAAGTCATCACAATTATGCAAAGTAGAGAGATGTATTTGTGCACCAGGATGCAGAACTGAACAAAGGTCATAAAAATACAACTGTGATGAGTGTTACAACTCTTCCCAGAGTAATACAAAAACGAAAATGCTTCTAAAATTATGATTCTCAAGTGACTAAAATATAAACTTCTTGATAATAAACAATAATCTTCATGCTTCCTCTTTATTTACTGGTCACCTCCCTACACAACAAATCTAGGAATGCTAATTGCTTATCAAGCTACAATCCAACAGTGTGAGATGATTTGAAAATTTGGACTTCCACAGACCACAGCAGTGGGAAAAATCTATTGGTAAGACATTCACATCCTCAGAGGACAAGTTCATTAGTGTTCAGTGTCTCAAAATAAAAACTAAAAGGCAATCTAAATGTCTAGGCCCAAACTGGAGTCAGTAAACCAATTTTCATTGATGTTTGGAACCTGCATCCAAACCATCACCTTCAGATCCTTGGCCAGGTGAAAGACAACAGGAAAGGTCACAGAGCAATTTTAAGATTTAGTGGGGAAATATCTCAAGAATTCAACAACTAAGTAAGAATGCTCTTAAGAGCAAAAAATTATTCCAAAAAATCTGCAAAAAGGCTGAATCAGTTATATCTTCAGGATGTGCAGTATGGGTTACTTAGGTCTGTAGCAAAGTAATATAAAGTCATTGTGTCTGCAATATTTGATCCACAATATATATTTGAAAGCAGTGTGGATCCCCTGGAGCAGGATGAGAAAGACATTCCAAACAAATTTTAAAAATCTATGTGTAAGTAGTCTATAATAACACTTTAAGAATGGAGAATAATGATGAAGAATCAAGTAAAAGCCACTGAATAGTGGAAAGATTGAAGAGAGAATAAAAACATCAAAGCAAGCAGCCTTTCTAGAATAGTTAGCACAGCAGGAAAACTGTAAAGTGGTTCCTAATAACATTCCAATAAAGCTAAGTTAGAGGACATTACAGGCTCCAAAGACAATCTTTCACAAGGTGAGAAATGTCAGGATGAAAGTGGTCTACACGTAATTCAATCCCTTGTGCATGTATGTTACAACAGGTCAGTTAAAGTCACATACACAATTTTTACAAGCAAATTTACTTCACAGAGGAGATGGTTGCACAGAAATGTTATTTATTCAACAAACCACCTTCCTCAATTTTAAAGAAGAGGTCTTGCAACATGACAAACAGTTTTCAAGCCTTGCTGTGGTAACAGATGTTCTTTATTTGCTCCCTAATGCTCATCTATTACGACAAAATGTAACATTATACATCTGTCTCAAAGGACAGATTTGATTTCCAGCTGAAACACAACAGATGAATTTTCCTTATCTTTATGAAATGGAGAGGATAAATACACTTAACCTCTGTCCCCCACCTTTCAATTAAGAGAGCTAAAAGAAAAAATCACAGCTTGTGCATTTTGAGACACCTAGACCTAATTTCTCTGAGAAGCAGCAGGCTCAGCACTTCTGATACAGCTGAGTGCTCACACTTCACTAAGCACAAAGACTTCAAATCCTGAATTCAGACATGAGGAAGACTAAATTGGTGACTACTTTTTAAAGATTTAAGTTTAAGAGGCTCACCTAAAACTACTGCTTGCAGTCAGGTAATATTTAGATTTGTGCCCAAGTACAGCACAGCCTTGCAAACTGAACAGCCTGAACACTCAGGCATCGCTTTCATCCTGCAGCTGATGCCCCTCTTCACTCAGTCACTAACAAATGTGTCAAGAACTCACTCCTCCCTGGGCATCTCTTACCCTGTTCACTCTCAGGGCAGCCTCTCCCTGGACTTTCAGGAGGCTGTGCATCTCCTGTGAGGCCCAACGTGGTGCTGAAGTTCACAGCACAGCACATGGGCACAGCAAGGCTGGGCTGACATCGCCACAGCTTTCAAAGCTCTTGATTTGCAAATTTCTAATGCATAGTTTTGTTGTAAGCAAATCTTGATTTTCATTAAATAAATGTTATCTGGGACATATCAATGCCTCACATCCTTCCTGAACAATCTGCAGAAACCTCTCCTCCATGCAACTGCTCAACTTTGGACTATTCTTACATCCCTAATTCCTGTTCTCCATTTTTCCTTACACTTAACCCCAGGCTACGTGCCCAAATAGCAGGACTAATAGTTCTTCTCCTTCCACTGCCCCCCAGTCAGGATCTTGTTTCATTCCCATCTGAACTAGAATTTCCCTCCTCCCATAAGCCCTTTGCCCAAGAGAGGGGTGTTTTGTTCTATCACAGTTCTGGTAAGTGGACTGTGTCCATCCAAACCTCTCAAGATTCACTCTCAGAAGCAGCTGACTACAACTTGGCAGAGCTTGTAACATTGCTAGTTGTTGAAAGGGGTTACTACTTGCCTTTCTTCTTGATAGGGAAAAACAGCACCTTTTTAGATTTTTAAACCTTGCACCATTTCAAAAGTGAATTTTTCTGGACAAAATGTCGCTATAGAGTATGTCTATAAGATATACTAATTAATATTACATCACATATATTTATTTTATATATATAAAATTATATATATGTGTGTGTGTGTATATGTATATATAATTATATGGAGAGAGTACAAATAATATATATAATGAAAATATTACATCACACTTATAATTATAACAAATTAAATTACGCCTAGCAATTTCAATTGAAGTTCTGGAAGCGACTCCTATAATCCTAAAAGTGGCATTTCCTTAAAGCAGAATTTGTTATAAAGGGTTGATGGGGGGGTGGTGGTGGAAGTAGCCAGCTCTGCACAGGTAAGAGGTGCAATTAAGGAGACCAAAGATTAAAGTAGTTCTGTGGGACTGCTACAGGTTTTCATCTTTTTGTGCAAGCTTGAAGCTCTGTATTATGAAATCAGCCTCAAGCTACTTGATGGGTAGGTCTGTCCAAGATCAAAGACAGTCAATTCAGTCCTTCAGTCATGAAGTTCTTCAGGTTTTTGGTTTAGTTTCTTGGTTTTTTACCCTTAAAAAAAAAAAAAAACAAACCCAAAGTATATTGTTTTACAGAATTTGGAATTTCTCTTAGTACAAATAAATAGGGAATAAAAGTCAAGATTTTAACATTTTCAGTTGGTCCTAATAATATTCTGTGCATTTAAGCCAACAGGCAAAAATACTTAAAAAAATACAACCAACTCTGGATGGCACCTTTTATGTTCAGATGTAATTGCTTTTCTGAAGTGCATTTCAGGATGAAAGCAATGCTGCTAACATCTACCTGTAGTATATACACTACTACTTCTTAAATGTAGTGTTCAACTATGGAAAGCTGATCAACCTACAAACAAAAGTAGCTATGACTGAGAAAGCTTTCTACAAAGAAATATTTTAGAGCAGAACTACAGAATTACACAGTATTGTAACACTAATAAGTCTGGAAACCATCATTTCAGTACAAGCATCTTTAATTTCTACTACATTAAATATCTCAATAAAAGCTACACAGACTAAGATGTACATAAATACTTCTTTGGATGTGCATAGAGTTATTTGTTTTTCATTAACAGGAACAGAACATACCAGATAAAATAAGTAGTTCAATAATTTCTGCATCTCCCAGATAGGCAGCAGCATGTAAAGGGGTCCTTTTCTCATTATCCTGTGGTAAGAGGGGGGAAAAAACGTTTTATTTAAAATAAAAAAAATATGGTTTAGCATTTTGTATGTTATGAAAAAACACTGCATAAAAGTTCATCTTCCAAATATTGTACATTTTATATATTTTTAAAAACCATACTTACTCTAAAGACATCAGTCACATTTACTAAGGTAAGCAATTTCTTGAGAACCTAAGGAGCTCTTAACACCTACACAGTCAATCACCGTTTCCTGACACACACAGGGTGCTCATCACATCTTTAGATTAACCCACCAGTTGTAAACCATTCACTTGTTTCCAGAGACAAGAACTCGAGTCTCTCCTACCCAGTCAAAAACACTGTGTTATTGTCATGCACAACAATTGGTGAGAAACATTTTCTTTGTAAAGTTTAAAGCCATTTCAGAAGTTATTATTTTAATAGAGACTAGAAAAGAAGTTAGAGTGTGTAAGGGCAAAAATAGTGGAATCAAATTTCAACTGTTTCATTTACTGCAAATAAGCAAAGAGAAGATAGAGGTGACATTTATTTTGCAAAAAAACCCACTCTGCAAGTAACACACAGTATTTTTAATTAGTCCAAGCTGATCTAAGGTCCTTCTGAAAGTACAAGTTATAGATCTTATTTATCCATGCACAGTATACACCAATGAAGATTCTCTTTTGAAAGATTAACACAAGTATCTCTTATCTCTTTCAGGATCAGGGCCAATTTCCCCAGTTTATAGTTTAATCAGAAAAATAAGATCACATCACAGTAAGTGATCAAAATGAACAGAAACCAACCAGTTTGCTCTGTGAGGGAAGGCTGGTGAGAAGTCAGAAAAGAGACAGACAATCAGTCAGCATCCTGGTTCTGGCCTAAGCTCTGCTTGGATATCTAGATCCTTTCAGTAGCATCTCAAACACACTGGGGGTGAGGGATCAAGATTATATGCAGCAAGAAATTTTAAGTGGCAAGATATTTCTGTTAATTTAACTGTTGTGTCATGACTATCATAAAATCAACACACTACTTAAATTGACATTTTGTCGTGAAAAGTATTCTTCTCCCTTGCTAGAATAACCTTATTTAGTGAATCCTGACTTAAGAGCTAGCACCATGTAAGAATAAAATCAGAGTTCATGGCAGGAAAGATCTTAGAGGAAAACTGTAGCTGAGACCCAAGAAGTTCTTCTGAAAATAAAAGACAACTTCAGAATTCAGTACATTCAAACCATCCCTTCTAAGAAAACATCACCACACACAACCCCTTCCCCCAAACAACCTACTCCCTGCCTCAGGGAAAAAGTCAAAGCTACACAGTTCACCCCATTAGCAATGTTTCCTAACAAAATTTTCTGAATTACATGCAAGAAATTCCAAATTGAGCAGTGCAAACCTGACACTGATGCACCCTAAGGAATCAATGCTACACTTATCACTAACACCACAGAGTACCTCACCAATTTCTTGCCAGGGTGTCTCAAATGCAGCTTACACATCTAGGATAAAAAAAGACAGGGCCCTAGCACCAAGGACTTTTCTTGAAAAAAAAAAAAGGGGAGAGGGAGGGAGGAGAAAAAGGAAAGGAAAAAGAAATCTACTAGAAGCACAAGGGAAAAATAAAAGCAATACAAATATTACACTTGCTTCCCCAGCTGAAAGACAGTAAAGTCCAGCCAGCAATGAAAATCTGATTTTCATTCCTCCAGTATGAAGGAAAGAGCTCTACAGGCAGCTAGCATTGAAGCCTTGTTGATAATGCTAAAGAGCCTATAAACTAGAGATTAAGGAATACATAAGAATGAGCATGGTAGTATACTGTCTGCAATTTCATAACAGAATTAGAGAAAATAAAGTAGGCCATGAGCACATTCTTTACACAGGAACATGAGAAAAACTGCATTCCCCACTCAAAAGGCAAAACTCATTATAAAAATGCTCATCACACACCACTGTTTTTGGTGTCTTTGTTTTGTTTTGGGGTTGTTTTTTTTTAACATCTCAGTGACAGAAGTCATACCAGTAACCAGCGTGACAGAACAAATCAGAAATCTTCCAATAAAACAGTGGACAGAGGGAGGTGTTTATCTAGAAGTACACTAATAACCAAGCCACAAATGCATTTTCCTGAAACATGGACTAAACTTTTGATGAATTTCAGACATACTTCTCCAAAAAGTCCAACCTCTATTAATGAAAGCATTGAGCATCCTGAAACCACCAAGACACAAAACATACAAGCAGCTTAAACACAAGCAACATTTCCACTCTGCCACTTCTGTTTCCAAGCTGTGAGTTTCCAGTCATGCAAATATTTCAGTTTTGCTGCTCTTAAGCTGACAAATTGAAAATACTCAAAAATCCAACTCTCAGTTCTGCAGGAGGGAGGGCAGAGATGTCCCTGCTCTCTGCAGCACCAGGGCAGCTCTGCTGGGACACTCAGGGCTTGCCACTTTCTGGGTCAGCTCCAGAGTTTGGAATTTCAACAATCCCAAGCCCCAGGGTATCTACCGACCACAAATATTCCACATGCTGAGGGTGCTTTGACAGAAGCCCTGGCCTTTCTTTCCCCTCTAGTTTCACAGCTGGCATTTTTTTGATGCTTCCAAACTTCTTTTTAATTTAACATCTCTGTGCAAAAGTCTTTTATCTAGTTTTAAAAAACCTGGTTTTCAGAACTTGTTAAAAAAAGCAGAAATTCTGCATTCAGCAATCTCTCATGAAGTTTTTATTTCCACTAAAGGGAAATTCTTATTTTGCTCCATCTGAAGACCTATATTTAATTATTGAATTTTAATAAATGAAATCTGAGTAAAATAAAAGAATTCTGTATTTTAAATGCTACTAAAGTACTGCTGAACAGATCAACTACTTTTTATTTTTAAAGTAATCATTTGGTGAACAAATTTCATCTGCAAATACAAACTACTGCATATAAAGGACTACATTAAATAACACTAAGAAAGCTTTCCACTTTAACAAGGAACTTCGGAAGCCCACATCTTTATACTAATATACTAATATAAATACTGGCCCTAGTATTCTTCCTTTAATTTCATAAACTTAAATGACCCTAATAGAAAAATCTCACTGGAGAAGGGATTCTATACATAATAGTCACTGATATACAGAATGTAAAATCTAACACTGTTGGTACTGTTTAATTCCAAGTACTGTGGTGTTGCAGCAGTATCTGACAACACAGAAAAGCAAGTGTTGTGGCACCCTCATTTTCCAAATCAAAAATCTGCAAGGCAAATTATTATTTATACTATTACTACTCCAAATCATCTGTAATGGTAGCAAGGACACAGATCACACTGATTGTAATAAGCAGGTTTTGCATAGTTGAAAGAGAACCTTCAACTTTTTAAAACTTGTTTCCAGTGGAAACAACAAAGGAATTTATATTCTCAAAAAGAAACACTCAAGTTTAATTCCAGATATTGGTCAGTACTGTCATTAAACGAAAAAGCAATAGACGGGCTCAGTTCTTAAGGAATCAGTTTTCAGCATGGTAGTTTTGCATTATAAAAGCCTCAGCATCGTATCTGTGTATCCCTTTGGGATGCATTACATGAAAAATAAATAATTCTGCCATTCCCAGTACTTCCATATATCAAATTTCCCAAGCATTTCATCTACACAGGAGTTTGCAGGAGATCACAACATGAGAAATGCATAGAAGGCCTTATGACCCTGCCAAACCAAATTTGGGATAAAGCAACATGGATAGTGGCACTGTGAGCTTCTTCATATAACCTCTCCTAACCTAGAACAATGGTAATGTTCTTTGTTTCTTTTGACCTAAACCAGAAGCTTTAATTGCTTCATTGCTTATTTCATGGATCAAAACGTCTACAATGGACAAATCCTATGCTAATTTAAAGATGCAGGTTTCAAGCCTACCTCTTTAAAGTATCCTTTGAGTAAGTGTCCTTTGAGATAAAACAATTTATTCCTGGTTTGGGCTCTCTCTCAGTAATTGATTTAGAGTAACCACATACAACTACAGAGAGTTTTAAGAAGCTGGATGCCTTAAAGGCAAATCTCTTATCACATGCATATCTAGTAAACAATAACCAGCCTGTGACTTCCACAAGAGTATATTAGGACATAACTTCAATTTGCCCTTCAAATAGTTCAACATCTACTGATCCAGAATCTTTGAATTAAAGTAGTTTTTGAAATAGCTTGAATGTAACTTCCCCCTTCATAAAAACTCCTCTTTAGCTGTCTCTCAAAAGCAAATTTTGCAATAACTCTTTAATATAGTCTTATTATTTCATGATCACACTTAGAAAATAACATTTGATAGGTTTTTTGTGCTGTGTTACTTATCATCTGTCTGCTTCTAGTGCCATCTGTTCTGGGTAGAAATCAACCCTAAATACACGATCATAAATCTTGAACGAGTTTCAATTCCAACATACCCAGCAGTAGCTTTAACAAACATTCCTTTTAAGTGAAACTGGGTTTAAATATAACTCTGAATGTATTTTTCAGCTCCTTTAGAGAGACAGGACTTTTCAACCAGGATGATGTATAACTCCTGGGTTCAGGGAAAAATGTGTAGGAAATTATTACAACTTATTTCCAATTCTTTGACAGTGTCCAGTACCATAGAGGTCTTGCCCAGTGTGAAGTCCCAGTGCTACTCCTGGGAGTCATCAGAACAACAAATTTTAGTTACAAATTTTGCTACAGTATTTAGAATAATTATTTCCTCAGGTGGAATAACTGTATACTCTAATTAAATTTTTGGTTCCCATATAAAAAAAAGATCACAGGTAAATATTTGGCTTTTACATTCCAACTTTAAACTTCTCAGAAGCTTACTTTAAGTACTTGATAACAGAAATGAGGACTAATTCTCTTCAGAATTATGTTCAGTCACAACGTCTTCAAAACACATAGCTAACATTTGAAAATTAGTGGACTGAAACTAGAAGGAAAAGATTAGGTACTAGACTTTCAAGACGTGTAAATATGTGAGAAATTAATAGCCCTACCCTACCTTAACTGTAATTCATCTGCTCCGTGTCTTTGGATTTTTTCTTGTATTTTTAGATCAATTCTCAAAACTTTGCATTGTCAAAAATTAATACATTTCTAATTTTGTTTGACATAATTTTTGAAAGCAGACTTCTATTTCCTCACATTATTTCAAAATCAAGATGCATGTTCAAGATGGAGAGCAAGCTAATGTTACCCTAATGGTCTCCTGCATGCTTAAAATATGAGGAAAGCATGACAGGAACCACAAAAGAACAGTCACGCTCCTATGTGTGAACTTGCTCTGCATTTGAAAGAAACATTTTGAACCAGTACTAAACTTTCACTAGTAAGACCTTATCACTTCTCATTAAATTTCAGGACATGTCCTCTTCATGCCATCTATTAGGAGGGCAGAGCAAATCTAGACCTCCAAACAATTACAAAAAACCAGGGAGGAATCTTTGCCCTCTTGCTCATTAAGACAGAGTGACCACTGACTCAAGAGACCTTATCTTGTAGGAGAAAATAAGTAGTTTTAGTAACAAGGGTCACATCAGCCATAATCTGTCAAACCCCACTGTTGTTTCTAGTTAATATCTTCAGTACCAGTTTAATAGTGCAAGCTTTTTACTTGTTTTTAAATGATAAGAACATTAATGATAATGACAGTAGTAACAACAACAATAATAAAATCTGTCACACCATAGATAAAGCCACAAAATCATTTAGTCATGACTATAATTTCTGGCACTGTGGATTTGAGGAGGCCTTAAGAAAACTGGATGGCAGCTGTAGGTTACAATAAAAAATAAAAGGTAAGTCAGAAGAGAACTACAAGTTGCCTGGAAAAATGTCACCAGAGGACCATTTTATGACAAACCAGGAGTTTTCCTGAACATAAGTAATTCCAAACACTTGTGATTCTCAAGAGCACAGGCTCACAATTTTCTAACTTGCCGCAGGGAACAATAATAAAAAACAAAATCCCACAGTAAGATGATTTTGAGTAGATCTACACTGATCCACAAAACAACCATGAAGCGCCATACTTTTAGCGTGTTAGAAGAAAGGGCTACTAGCCATATAATTCCAAAGGAGACACTAACTTTCCACTCCAAAATCTGATTTTCCAAACATCAAAATCACTCAGCAACTGCAAATGGTCAGCTTTTGCATATTCCAGAAACAAGACAGAAGTTTAACTTGAGTCTGGGTGAACAGGATGAACAAAAGGAGGGAAGCCCACGCTAAATGGCATTAAAAACTACAACAATGAAAAAGTCTGATCTATTCTGATTTCACTACTTATGGCAGTCATAACTGGCTAAGAAATTTGGCTATAAAAATTATCAAGTTTTATTCACATTTCTACCATGAGAAATGAATGAGTAAAAGCAACACAGGGAACCTTGGTCAGGAAACCTCCCTCTCCTGGACAGTAACTTCTCTGTCATGGTGAAAACCCAAGTAGGGATAAAAAGTATCACATATGCCAAATTGGAGTTTTAGAGTCTATAAAAATAAATGGCCAACTGACCAATTATAATGCATTTCATAACCAAACAACTGTCCTTTCCTTTTCTGACTATTAGAACATCCCAGGCAATGTTTCTTTCCTAACATGAACCTTGAGGAATATTTAAAGTTTTACAGGAAAATGTCAAACATTTGACTTTTACCTTTATCTAATTGAGAGCTGAACAACACTATCTGTTTGCACACCATTCCCCATTGCATGCACACAGATGAGAATCCCCACCAAGAAGGAGGCAGGAAAGAATTCACATTGCATGCCTTTGCTGGCTGAACATACTTTGCAGTTCCAAAAGCACCCTTGTTCAGCATTATGCCTCTGGGCATTTTTAAATGGAATTTTTGTGACTGAATTTAAAGCTCAAGTTCACAGAACGGCAGTAAAATCCATGGAGAATAATTTGCTTCCCATTCAGCTAATGATTCTAGTCAAATAATAAACCTAAAACTGATAAAAATCTCTATCCTTACTGAACCACTGCATACAATTCATAAACAATATAAAAACTTAGAAACAAAAAGCCATTGAAGGTTCGGTTCATTTCTATAATGCCTGAACACTAAAAGCAATCCAGTGGGAATCATTTAAAATTAAATTTGCACAGAAAAAACATCACCCTCTCTCTCTATATATATATGATAGTGATGTATTGAACATACACTTACATTCAACCACTTCTTATTAAAGATTCATTTTCAGAAACAAGTAAGATAGTTCTTTTGTATCTTCCTAGTATTTTTAAATAACACTAGAAAACACCTTTTATAAAAATTGCCCAAAAATATCGAGAGCTTAAGTTATGTGAGCAAATATTAGATGTCAATCTACTCCTGTCTAAAAGACAATCTAGTCTTTTAACTTTGGCACAGGGTAGAATAACTTGACAGGAAGAGGACAGGAGAAAATTTGTTGGTTTAACTTTCACTGAATCCCAAACTTTCATGTCCACAGAAACTCAGTGAAGTGAGAAATCTCAGTTGATACTACACTACAAAAAAAGATTGGTAAAAAAGGACCCCGAAGTTCAGAACAATTCATGTTGATTAATAACACTATTCCAGACATCTTTTATTAAAGGAGTTAACTTCAAATGCTGACTTACATCACAACAATTAGGTACAAAACACCATTCAGATGTAATTGTTTGAAGCTCTGTTCTTAAAAGAGTGGCACCTAGACACACAAAAGAGCACATTTAAAGCAAGCAACAGCTATTTAGCTTCAAACTCCATCTAAGATTATGATTGCTGGACCTTACAGCCAGCTAATGTCTCATTCAGAACACGAGTGTAAAAAATTCTCATTTAAGTATGAACAGTAAAAGAAACCTCAACGAGTTATTTTGATGTAGTTAAGATGTTTAAAAGGTGAAATTCAGTACTTGAGCATGTCTTGTTCACATATGAGAACAGGAGTGCTTGAGGTGTTCTGGTAGATATTGCATCTTTATTTGGCCCAACTAAAGAGGTCCACAGCAAGAAGACTTTTTGACTTGCTGGCAAGTATTTCAAGAAGCAGATTTTGAAACAATTAAACTTCTCTGTATTTTTCCACTTCCAAGTAATTTAGCTCAAAACCACTTATCTTCAATTATTCTTTTTTGAAAGTATTGAGTCAGAGAGTTTTTTGGAAATATTCATCTTCTCATACCCTTTAACCTGGATGTTACATGCAGGTTTTGTAATATTGTTCTCATAATTCTGCTGGTCAGGTTTTAGAACTTGTGTATGGAACAAGCACAGCCTGTGAGAAAAGCTAAACCTGGGTTTTTACATGCTTTTACATTTTTATATGCTATGCATACATTTTTACACAACATATAAAAGTTTCTGGCTGACTTATAAAGGCCAGGATATCTTCTGAGCAATCTCAAGCATTTGTTTGGATATTGGATAAGGACCTGAATAACTAAGCAGGTTTTGTGAGCTGCTGCTCCCTTTCACTAAAAAGTTCCAACACCAAGAAACTGGTCCCATTTATCACTAAATAAAGGTTACTGAATTCTTGCCCAATACATGGAATGAATAAAGAGCTATTCTGTACCCTTTGGTAAGAGCAACTTGATCTCGGTGCAGCTGAGGCATTTTGGATGTTTTTCCCTTCCTTTAACTTGGGAATATAAAAAACCCCCAACTTTTAGGGCCAAGAGTATTTGTTAGCATGCTAGATTCCTGTAGGGGTGAGAACAAAAAAAAATTCACTGAAATTAAAAAATACCCATCCATTAACCTCTAGAGCATTCAGAACTCTGCTATGCTAAAAAAAAAAAAAAAAAAACAACAAAAAAACCACAAAAAAAACCCCACAAAACCCCAACAACAGCAACGACCAAAAATACCAAACATAAAAAATCCCAAACCAATAATATATAATTGAAAATATTTGTCCTTGGCTTTTTTTGACCCAAATGCCAGTTATATGATTTGTAAGCATTTACCTTATGTATGGCAGAAGAAAACCCCAGCTTTTAATCAGAATGCAGTTACTGGTAAGAAAAATGATAAATAATTCTGAAACTATTTCTGAAAAAAAAAAAAAAAAAGGCAGTATGAGAAAACAATGGATTTTCCATAATGAGAGTACAGTGCTGTGGAGCACATTATGTAACCCAGGCTGTGCTCACAGAGTGGGCTGGAATAGGGGCACTGCCTCTTCTTACAGTGTCATCAACTGTAATGTTTGAGGACACAAATAAGAAAATATGCCAAGAGAGAAAACAGTACAATACAGGCTCTGTTTATGCTCCAGTGAAAGATCACACACCACACTAGGTAAGGTATGCACATCTCCATCACAGTTTAAATCCAGCACATTACGTCCAGGCCACTGACACTTTTGTTCAGAAAAGCTGGGGTTTCTGCCCTTTTCTTTGCAGAGGCAAGTGCTTGAATGACAACGACCATGTAAAACAGATATCTGTCCCACTAACTGCACTATCTTGCTGGCAGGACAAGATGTGCTTTTCAGGTTGTATGTTTAATGTTAGCACCTCTTCCTGGAGCCAGCCAAAACATTCTCCTGGTGTGTGTTAAGTTAGACAGCTTCATGCAGTAAGGTCTAGCTGGAATATGCAAGGCCCTTCTGTTAAGAGACCCTTGCACCATTCTGAACTCCAAACAGCATACAACACAATCCAAGCTAATTATTAGGCAAGAAAAATCCTGCAGAACACATCTATTCTGAAGAACAAGAGTAAAATGAGAGTAAAAAAATCTTCCACCCAACAACAGTCTGCAACAGAAAATGCAGAGTCCCCACACTGATCACAAAAGAAACCCAGAAAGCCTGTGGTAGTGAGGATAAAAACTCATCTCAAACTGCTGGTTACCTTAGGATCCAAGTCTCTTATTTGCCCTATTTCTTAGGCTAAGTGGACATGGGATAAGCTGAGAAGATAACAGTCATTATAGGAAAGCTTGCAACAACTAAGGCAAGATACTTGCACTCCTTTGAGACAGCAAGTCAGCATCATGTAATTTATTTATAAGTTACCATAATTACACATATACATATTTATATAACTAGTATTTCATGCAAACTCAAACAGAAATTAAATTAATGATCAGGAAGGATGATAATAATAAAGTAGGACTTTAAAAGACTGAAAAGAGAACAGAATTCCATTGGTTTTGGAGACAGAAAGGTACAGGCCTGAGGAAATACCCCTTCAAACTTCATAATCAAGGCATTGCATCGTTGCTTTTGGAGCAAACTCTTCAGCAAGAACTTGTTGCAATGACCTTCAGATCCTTTGTCCTGATACCTGACACCAGAATGAGCCTTTCCAGGTCCTACTGACCATAGACAAGAGTCCTACTCCTTGGGTATTTATGGGACAGCTCTCCCTACATGTAGTGAACAAATGAGAACTGGTTTTGATGTACATCTAGCCCTTACTAAAGAAGATTTAAGGACCTTAAAAGGTGCATCTACCTCATATAGAACTTGGGTAAAAGGGCCAAACTGGACAAAGGAAATTATGAGTATTGACAGCTTATTGGCTATCCCACAGTAAGACAGCTTCAACCAAATGCAAAGTAGAGAAAATTGTCTTGTTGAAAGGTATGTTGAATATACATAAAGGGTTTTCATCCAGAAAATGACTACAAATAACCAATAGATTCAAATTCCACCTCGTTTTTCCCAGCAATGCCCTCTTTAAGGATTGTGTCCATGTTGGAAGCTAATGCACATTAAGACTATTGAACTTTTTTTGTCTCTCTGGTCTTTTCAGTAGGGATGTTCTGTTCTAAAATACCAATCCTTTGCATGTCAGGCAGCAACTGCCAGGAATAACTCCAGTAAGCTCTAACTATTCAAGACCTTGCCTCCAGCTTGTTTTGTAAAAGGAGCAGGAAATGCAGAACTTTAATTATGCTTTGAAGGTTCCAATCTTAAGCAATAATCACTAAAAGTAAAATGGCAAATTAGACATGATCTACAAAATCATTATCACTAAGAATCATACTGGAGACTCAAACACAAAACCCTTGAAACTTTAAAAACTCTTCAAACTTCTAAATTTGAAGTAACTATTCATGGCTCTCTACACCAATGAGAATTTTTCAATGCTAAAGAAATAACAGTGACTGAAACAAAAACTGTCTGTCAAATTCCCAATTACTGCAACAGAAATTCAGTGTTTGGCCAATACTGTAAAGCACTGCCACGCAGACATCCAGGCTTGCTTGCAGCTTAGCAAACGCTAAATGCACATTAGCATAGTCCTGGGTGAGCTTGGTAGGGCTGATGAAGCCTGAGTAGCACACTAATACAAATTCATACCAAAGTCTCTAAAGAATAATTCTCATTTCCTTTCCAAGGCAGCAGCATGCTATGTAAGCACAATGTTCTTCTCAGTTCTATCCTCTGCAATGGTAACTTTTTGGGAGCCCATAAAACTGCTGTACTGAGTAGCAATTTGCTGGGGTTGGTCAGATTATGCTATAACTCTGCTGAAGATTTGATAGTATCACTCTAATAAGAGTAATAACTCGATACATCTGAAAATCTCATTTGCAGAGGCCAAATACATTGTTATTGACATGAAGCAAAGAATGATTCCTCTCTGGGCTGGCAAGTTTCTCTCATTAAACATTTCAATTCTGAAGGAAAATGCCTAATTATACTGATTTGTATTTAAAACATCTTGAATCTATTTCTACACCAGAAGAGGAACTGAACACCATTTGGACAGATTTTATACTGAGGCTGAAAAACATGATTCACTCTAAACACAACAGAAGAACTAAGATGTCTGATTAATCATTATAGATGACATGCTTGAAAAACATCCCACACTAATGAACAGGAAACACTTGACTTTAAAGTTAAGTTACAGTAAATAAATTCTGTATGAAGAATTTAAATCATCTTTGAGTACCTAGTGGATACTGGTTACAATATACAACTGGCAGCAAGTTTACACTACACCTAGAAGAATTAAGTTTCCAAAGTTCTCAATTTCTGGAATCAGTCAGGCTTCAGATCAATGGATCAAACAACTTAATATCCAAGCTTTTAGAAGTAGAATCAACTTTCATATAGAAAGAGCTTCCCTTCATTTCCTGAGCAAAGTTTCTTCTTATCTCTTCAGATATAAAATATGAATACTCATGTATTTAAGAAGGCACTTAATTCTTTACCAAAGTAACTCCTGGACATTCCCTTATGGTAGTGCTGCACTCCATTTCCTCCTCTAAAAACACCTCACTAAAACTTGATCAGACTTAACATTTAAAGGTGTTTCACAAGCTTTTTCTCTTGTTTATGTAACACCACACATCAGCCTGTGCTATTCACAAAATGTCCTTCTAAGAAAGCAATTCCTGGACTTTCTTACATGCGAGATACTTCAGCTCCACATTACAACCTGAAGCACAGATGCAAGTTCTGAGCAGACACAATCTGCTCCTGTTTGCTCAAGATCACAAACACTCCCCCAGAACCAGAATCCTTCACAGAATCTTCTTGCCATTTTTCAGATGTGAAGAAATCTCAATTAACTGAACCCATTATAAAGCAAGAGTTTCATATGACTCATTTCATCAGGCTGGTCACACAGGAAATTTGGGTTCCTGTTTGTGGTAGAAACACTCAAAGTTTAGTACAGAGACTGCCTAGAAGCAGAAAGCAATACAGTACACTGAGATGCACACTGAACAAAAATCCAAACAAAGGTTTAAGGAGAAAGAAACATCTTGTTCCCACCAGAAAGCTGTATTTTATTAGAAGTATGTGGGCAAACAAATAGAGATGATGAGAACTACCATTAGTCTCTAAGGTTATACACTGTATTTTTCCCACCCATACATTCAAAAAATGTATTTACTTGGCACAAAACGAAAACACACCAAATTAAAGCCATTAACTATTTTTAATGCCTCTATCTAATGGCAAAAGCTCTCAGTTCTCATTAGAGATCTGTTCTTACTAAGAGATAGGTATAATTATTGTTATTTAAATGGGTAATAAAAATTCTCCTATTAGAAGTTAGCAGAAAAAGGGTCTGAAGGCACACACAGCTTGTTTTGTGATTTATGTCCACCCTGAGTTCCCCTGTGCTTGGTGAAGTCTCACAGCCCCTCCCTTGCCCAATATAAGATTTCCTGGCCACTGTTCCAGCAGCTGAAGCTGGGCTGCAGGCAGAGGCTGCCAGGTAGCAGCTGCTGCCCCGAGCTTCTCAGCAGTGTATTTTACTGCAGGAATTATCTTTATTAGTGTTTGTTTATATAGGAATGTTTTATTTCCTCTCCAACCTCCTGCAGTTATTTCAGAGGACTATTCTCACTGTCATTTCATTATATGCCTACTGTTGTTAACATTAGGTAACTGACAATTAAAAAAAAATAAGCTCACATTTTATATGTAACATGTATGCATTTATTTACAGGCATATACATGTATGTGTTCTTTCAATATACAGTTCTTATTTGCAGAAAAAACTCAGGGGGGATTACTTAAACTTAAAAATCCAAAGGATGAAATTGAATTAAAATAACTAGCACCAAGTTCTAAGTTATATCCTATGTTCTCATCATATTAAAAGTCTTTCAAACCTACAAACACCTGTAATTTTATCCCCCAAATCTGCTACACTCAAAGATAAAGATGAAGATAAAAACATATTATAAGGTATGTTCTACCAAATGGAAAAAGAAAGGGCTGCAAGGTTGAACAAAATTTTAAACAGATAAATAATATGGGAATTAGCAAGCAGTTTTAAAACAATTTTTTCCTCTATATTTAATTGCTAGAATGTGAAGATACAAATATTAAGAGTCACACCAGCTATAACAAGCACATTACAAAGATGGGAAACTAAATTTGTCCTTATTTCTAGCTATCTCTAAGGAAAAAGTACTCTCAATATAGCAGAAAACACGCAAATATTTATATGCACTTTAATAATACCCCAAAAGTCACCATCTTTCAATAAATACTTCTTTGCTATGATTAGAGACTCAAGATATTACAACATTTTTGGAATGAAGGCCTTAAATTCAAGTTTTATTTTAATAGGTCTAAACTGCACTCCTCCAAATACTACTGCAGCTACACTTTGGCAATGTCAGTCTAGATAGTTCAAGTTACAGTAACTACAGTGTCTCTTAATTAAAAGTTTGCCTGCATTTGGAAATAAGCAAAGACTCAATAAAAAACAATGACTGATACTTTTGGAAAAGAAATATGTGTGAAAAACAGTGATTGATACTTTAGGAAAAGAAAACTGTGACGGGTTGAAACTCTTAAGCAATGGCAACAACTAAAAAATGAAAAGTGCATAACCTGACCTATTAAAATAGGAACCAACAAAAAAGAAAGAAATTGTGCTCTTCAGAATATTTTACAATTTTCTGGGCATCTTTTTAATTCCTCCCTCACATTCAAATGAGCAAACCAGACATTATGTCTGTCCTGCCAATGAATACAATAAGATGCTGCTCCACAGTAACAAATACTTCAGTGTGAGTTTTTATTGCCAACTCCAGTTGCCAATGAAAAAGTCCTTCTTGCAAATAGTCTGATTTGCCTGCAGGAACCTGACAAAACAGTTACCAACACTGGGTGTGAGGCGTCAAGCAGACTGGTTAGCAAACCAATAATCTTAACTCTTCAGAAACACAACTTGAAGAGTTAAAAACTTTTCACAACTCCTGCTTAGCTTTTGCTACATTACACTCATTTTTAACACCAGTTTTTAAAGTTTAGATACAAAAACCAGAGGGTAGCTTTGCTGTGATTGCCAGAAGCTGTCTCCAATACCAAGAGTGTTACAGCTGAACTGGCCTGGAAAATGATTCCCCTGCAAACATACTCTGAGTAGACCAAATCAAAACCACAATGAATACCAATGATATTCCTGATCAGCAATGTCAGTATTCCTAAGTGGAAAGGAGTACTATTTGGACCTGCCTGTCTTCCCATTGCTTTTATCTGGCCCATGCAAATCTCTGCAAAACTGTCAATGTTCTCCCCTGTTCTCAAATCTGTTTCCACTCCCTGTTAAAAATAGCCTCTCTGAGTCTTGCCCTCACCAAAAGCACAGAAATATGGCACTGCACATCAACCACAACTGTTTAAAAAGCATCACATATTAACCTTCTTCCACTTGTCCCAAACTCCTAATTCTACACTAACAGTGACTCTAAGTTACAAAGGCACTGATCACAAAAGGCACAGCTCAAACACTTCATGCGTATCAATTAATGCAGAAAAGTTTCTACAAATACAGATGAGTCAAATTAAAGTGAATTTACATTTGTAGTATGCATTTTTATATGTAGTATACATTTATAAAAAACAAACAAACAAGAAAATCCCCATTAGTAATTCGTAAAATAATTGGCTACAGAAAGATTGTGAGCACAAAGGTAAGAAAATACCTAACCATTATTTTTAACTCATGACAAATAATGGCTTCTTGTTAATTTGTTTTCAATAATTATTTTAATGTATGAAAAAGGTACAGGATTCATTTGTATGACCAGAGCATCAAACTTTACTAAATCTTGTAGAATGCTCCATACTGCAGCCAAGTAATTCAGGCTTTCCTGTCCTACACTGAACTCTCAAGTGTGCAGAAAAACACCTGCTACTCCAGTAGTTCAAACAACAAGGTAAACTATAAAGATGAAACACAGGTGACATACATCCATTACCTGATTTTTCTATTTAACCTCTTTTAGGACTTTGCTGACCAATACCATGATCTCAAAGAATCTTTCTTGTTATTTAAACTGCACTTAAATTTTCATTATTCGTTCTTAAATTACTAATATACTTGAGACCCTCATTAATGTATTTCTCCTGCTACCCAGACCTGATGCTGTAGAAGGAGTCCTGGACTTGTCACTGGACTAACAAACCAATTTTCTTCCTGTCAGTACATACAGTGACCTGCAGAGTAGGATAACCTAATGTTGTGCCTTACCCTACAACAACATCAGCAGCATTCTCCTGCTGTGCAAAAAAAGAAGAAGTTATGCAAACCCACATTTGGCAGGACTGGGAATGGAGCCCACATCTCTACTGGAACAGTCACCCACAGAGCCGCCCTACTGCCCAAAGTACCACTCAGACACAACTTTAGCTGTCCTGCTTGTACCCAGCACTTTGGTGCTACAGGATCATACCCCCTTGTCAGTCCCACGAACAAAACTTGGGATTTATGGGCAACACTTCATTGCTATCTCATATAGACATGAGATAGGGAGTGCAGATAAAAGATCATTTGGTTCTGTGTTTTTCTTTTGTTTTTCCCATCTTTCCAAAATAGCAGCGCAGGTGAATTTTTACTTTGTGGTTGCTTACTATACAAAAAAAGACATTGAATTAAAAGCCGTGCTGGATCAATAATTCAGAATAGAAATCATACAGGGAACCTGATTGCTACAGGGTACCAATGGCTGTAATTGTACAGTATGAGGAATTTCACTTCCCATTATTACATTTTACGTTGGGAAAAAGACACCAACTCATTCATACAACACCTTTAGACCATTTCATAGTTTATATCTATTTTAATCTCACAAAGCACAATACATAGTGACATCCAGGTATTTCGTGTTTAAATCCCCTCTCGCATGTGTCAATATTACTATTTTATATAAGCACAGCGAACACTTTTGAGTATTAAGAGAGACCTCTACGATTTTGCAATCCTCCAAAGCAGCTTGTTTGCCTTTAGTATGAAAAGAGCAAGGGGCACACTGACACCAGTTCCAGAGAGGATCAGATGTTTGTCCCCTCAGCTAAGATCAAGTGCAATGGGGATATAAAATATGCATATTGGATTACCTGAAGTATCAATTTTCATGGCAAGAAATATTACCCTAATAAGTCTAAGAGGAGGAAAAATTGTTCTGATTTTGAACAGTCACTTCACTAGTCAGGTCTGCAACCTTCAAATCATTTTTGACAGTGAGCTGATATTCCTGAGAGAATTACATTCTTAACTAATAGCTGAGATGAAATATTCCACTTTAATGATTTTTAAACTGAACATACATCATACGAGTTTGGATTACAAACAGAATTGGCAGAGTTCACAACAGTAACAGTCTCCAAATATTAAAAAAAAAAGAAGCCTAAACCAATGCTAATTTATAAATCCAATGCTGAAATCATTCAGTTATCTAAAACTAATTGCTGAAAAGCAGAATTCAAACCAGCCACACTAATCTAATCAGCAAGAGCAGGAAATGTTGAGGATCTCCATTAACTAATAGACATTAAATGTGTCCATTATCACGCAAGATTTTCCTTTCTGTCAAGTGTCAAAAGCCCAGGATGGTACCAAGAAATAATAATAATTTTTTAAACAAACACACACACAAAGAGCATAGCAAAAGCCACGCTTGTAACAGAAACTCTATACTCTTGACATACGTGATGTGTGTGATTTAAGCCTGATTGATGAAAGAAGCAGCTACAGTTACTCAAGCTTTCTTGGGGAAAGGGGAGTAAGAAGCAACCCCTTCCCCTCTGCCTTTCCTTCTGTTAACTGGAGCCTCAGGAAAAGTTCACCTTCCAAACAATTTATTTGAACAAAGCTTCTATAAACCAGTTTTGTCTATAAAGAGCTGGACATTTGCAGCTTGCAGGGAGGGTAAGCTTTCTTGAATCCCAGTTTAAGCAGCTAGGGATACACTCAATTTGCTCTTTCTTCACAGAAGATTACAACAGCAGACAGAATACAATACAATACTTTCTAAATCTAAACTGAGCCTGTGACTCAAGAGGCTGGTGTGGCATGAACAGAGAACAATCTTCTTCCTGAGAAAAGCCCATTTGCTATTTGTACATCATCTTACAGTCACACACAGCAACTCACAGTCTGAAAGATTGCCTATTTCAGAATGTCCCTAAATATTACACTATGGCAGAAGACATTGTCTGTTTTAGGAATAAAGCTCTAATGCAGCCCAAACTCAAAGCAATATTTAGATATTACCATAACATCAGTTTCCATAGCCTGGCTTTGGAAAGCCAAATATACAGATTCAACTCACTTAGCTTTATAAAGATTATTAAACCAATTATGATTAATATCAAAGACAACATATCGTAAAGGTCAGAAGCTAAATGAAGCTGGATGAAACAGAGGGAAAAAATACCCACATTTCATCATAAAAAACTTTCCTAGATGAATGTCACTGTCACAACAAAGACGAACAACAGCTCTACCTTCAGCTCACTTTTGGGCAAAATTAACTAACAGAAAGCTGCTGGGTCTCCAGTTACAGGGTCCAGCCCATGAACAGGGGAAGGGAGGATGGAAGGAATCTCAACTATTAGAATACAAACTGCAAAATAATTAGTTGCTCTTGAGAGGGGGAAATGACTGCAGAGGCACTGGAGGGAATGACTCTGGAATTCAAATAACTGTAATACTTGGAGAGCGAAGTGGAAAAAAATCCAGTGTATACACTGGTCTAATACAATCCACAATGGTCAAAACAGTTTATCCCAATCCTTCTCTTTTTTAGGAATACAAAAAAATACTTCATTTTCTTCACTATCCCCTCCTTCTGACCACACCAATTTGTAACACAACTCAGGCAGCAACTCTGGATCTAGACTTATGTAAAAGATAAATTACCTCCAGCCAAGGACATCTACAACCAAAAACCCAAGGAAAAGAACAAAATGCACACAGACAGAAAAATGTACCAGGCAGTCTACTTTGTTTCTACCAGCAATGGGAGAATTTGCATGCTCATTTAGTCCCAACAAATGGCATTTAAGGGATAAATGTAAATCTAAAATTAAATACTGTAGTAGGACTAGGATTGCCATGATGAGAAACAGTGGTCATGTGTGATAAACATCTCCTTGTGCTGAAGAAGGTGGTTGTGAAGAACTGGCATATTTGTGCTGCATGGACTCTACCCATGGGTGTTACCAGGCTAACACCTAGTGCTCACATGTTCTGTTAAAGGGAAATGTATCCACAGAAAGGAATAAAAAAAAAAATTAATACATAAAATGTAAAAACCTCCAGATTTTGACTATTCCACCTCAATATAAGTACCTGGCAATCTGAAGTAATTATCTTCAAAGACAGCAAAAAATTATGAGCTCTCCTACATTAGTTGACTTCCTGTCTTCCTATTTACTTGCAAGTGTTTGACAAAACTCGAGAAAGGACAGAACCCAATACGAAACCACTCCCACAAACACACTGAAATACAGCAGAGGCTTTGGTAATACATAATAAAAAAAGGCAGAAAGGTAGTAAACCTAACTTTGTTTACAAGCTCTATGGCTACGAATGCTAAACCTGACTTAAACACACGAATTAATATAAAGTAACCACACAAACTAATCATCTTTTAGAAATAAAAATGGCAGTATGACCAGAGTATATAGATACTGACAGGGGAAGGATACAAAACTAATGCTCTCATAACTGAACAGAATATTACATCTTTTGGTATAACTCATCATACAATCTTGTTTAAGGACACATCAAACTCCTGAAAGAGGAAAAAAAGTCCAACCTTATCAAACAAAGCTTCGGATTTGACAGAAAATTTCTATATATAGGGTCCTACTCAAGCTCTTCAAGACAATAGGAGGGCTCTCTTATACTGGGACTTTTTAGTTGGTGTTTCTCAGCTGCAAATTCTGCAGAATGCTTTTAAATGTCAAAAGGGACATACCAAACTAAGTATTTGCTTTCGGTTTACATCTCCCCAGAAGAAAGTGTAAACAATTATCATGGTCTTAAACGGGCCCCTAGGTAGCAATTAGATCTTGGCCTTTGCATTTTAGCACCACTCTTGTTCTGAGGCATTTGGAGAAGAACAAGCTATACACATTCCTGTAGCATAAGCCCTAAATGGTTTGTGTCAGTCTGCTGTAATAAACAAAGCAATTTCTAATCCATGCAAAGAGTTTATGCTATATTATCTTTCACACTGTCAAATACATATTAGAATTTTAATAGAAATACAGTAACTGCATGCTGTTCAAATCCTGAATTTCACCCAATGGAACAAACTTAGTATCATTTCAGTATAATTTTTATGTCTGCACTGCCTGAGTTTGCAGCACTGGAAAAATATAAACCAAATTTCTCATTCTTACTAATATAATCATTAGGCCTCCCTTTTAAAAATCCACTATTAAATGTACCTACTGAAACCCAGTCTATGTTCTTATAATTGTCTAATACATACTATATGCTATATTCGATTCAAAAAGAATTCAAGTCTACATAGCACCATACTCCACAGTCTAGCTTTCTATAAATTAGTATGATGCAACTGTATAAACAAACTTTGCAGCTACCCAAGCACTGCAGAACTAATATTTACCAGGAATATAAAATTAGGTCTTCATTACTCACACAGATCTGCAAAGCTATACACCTGATTCTCAGTACTAAGTGTATGTATAGGCTTTACTTAGCCTGGTATACAGAATGTACAGCTCAAGAATCAGCACAGTTTTAAAGAGATTAGTACAGCAGAAAGGTATAACAAAATTAAAATATATTCAAAATTAAAATATCAAAACTGATGATATTTGATTTTACCTGAAAATTAACATCTTCTTTCTTAAATATTAGTGCTCGAACTTCGTCAGGATCTCCATTAAATATAGCTTGAACCAATGGTGGCTGAAATGAAGAAAAAACACATCTTAAAATAAAACCCCATTTCAGGCTTTAGTGATTCACACACAGTTTTTTTGTTTGTTTTTTTTTTATACACAACAGAAATACAAGGTAATGACAAAAAGATCCCATTCCAAGCAGTAAAACAAAGAAATCAGCACCAATATTTGGAATCAAAGAAACTGCAAGTTTTAAAAACCTTAAACACACAGACATCCTCTAAGCCAATGAAATATATATATGAAAGAAAAAAAAAGGAGCTGAGAAGACAAGCTTAGAACAGCTGAAAAGGGAACGCCTTAGAACAAAATTAGGGTTGTCATTACATGCTGCAAATTCTATGCAGTATAAGCAAACAATCCCCTTTTACATTAGCAAGTGACTCAAGCTACTGGAAGTCTTTCACCTGTTTAGACAGAGTGGGAAAGCAAAGTGCATCAGATAAGTATGGTAACAAATTCACACTCACACACATCTATTACTAAATATAGCAGGATTTCTTAGTAAGTAAGAAAAGCTGCTGAGGTATGCTAGCAAGGTTTAAGTCAGTCACTTGACAAAATAAAATAAAATAAAAGCACAGTCCCCAGTGCTGATCATTTCCAGAAAGTGCTAACTTGAATCTAACAGTTATAGCAAGATTGTGACTTATGGCAATTTTTATTTTAGCTCAGAATTGTTCTTGTTTGATATAACTATATACTCTATCAGTTCTCAAAATAAACACAGCATATGATTATAATACAATGATCACATCAGCTTCTAAAGTGGTACTGCATGAATATACCATGGAAGAGTGAGAACTGGAGCAGGGAAAACCCATTTACTTCAAATATACTTCCCCAAGCCTTCTAAAACCCCACTGCTATTACACAAGAATCAAGACCTGTTCTTGCTGCACCATAAATAAGGTTACACAAAATCGAATGGACCCTTGCAAGCATAACTTCTACCACTAAGTTTCAGCTTTTCCCATCTTTATTACATGCAGATTTTATCACCTTGTCTTGTTTCAACGCTGTACATATTCATCCGAATCTTAGAAATTGGCATTTGAGACAGCATTATAAGCAGGAAATATGCCAACAAACAACATGCCTTACCAGCACATTTCCAGAGGGTGATGGATGTACAGATACATTTTCCTGAGGTAAATTGGAAATAAATGTGGGAGAATCATCTTCCTCCTCCTCCAAAACAACAATACAGACTCGACTCATTCGATCCGTTTGAGGAAGCAAAAGCAAACAAGAAAATGCCAGCAATGGTATTTTTGGAAGCAGACTGCAGGTATGGCAATGGTCACCATAGAGGAAACACTTTCACCTGTTTCACACGCCCTCACAAACTTGTGAGTGCTGCTGCTGGTGTCTTAGCATCTAGGAAGGGACATTCCAATACCCCCTCACACTTCATTTTTCAGACTTAAACACCGTGAGATGTCCAAGACACCGCTGAAAAAAAAGTTGTTCTTTATAACATAAAAAGTCCCTAAGCATCGAAACCACAATGACAAAACTGTGGAACAGCCGATAAAAATATCCCAAGATCCAATTCCATCCGAACGGCACTCGCTGTCGCACACAGCTGTCCTTCCACGAGCAAATCCGTCTCTGTTAATGTCACCACTTCCAGAGCGTCCTCCTAGCCCCACAGTGAAATCATTGTTGCAGGAGACACGAGTCAGTCCTGCAGAGGACGGAACAAGGAACAATTGCCCCGAGAGAGACGCAGCTATTCCCCCTCCTGCAAGGTCACTTCAAATCAGCCCTCGCAGGCTTTCTGGTGACTGCAAATAAACGCGCCTCCCGCTCATCCTGCCACTCTACAGCTTCCCTTCTCAATGTCAAAACCAGCGCGGACACAGAAACACATCTCGCTTCCAGCGGCTATTCACGACCTGCTCCGAGGAGAAGAATTCTTTCCCATGCAAGCACAGAGCTGCACCGCGCAGCAGGGCTGCAGCACACTGACATGCGATGAGTCAGCCCCGGGCACAATGAACTCCTTGAATACGCTGCCGGCTGAATGCAGCTCCCCGAGGCACCAGCGCAGCCCCAGTTACTCCGTCAGCGACACGAGCAATGCGGAGCGCTCATTTCCCCTCACCAGGCAGCTCTGCCTTCTCCAGCAGGGAATGCGTAAGGCACAAACACTCTTGAGGCGGAACGCTTCAGCAAACAAGCTAGCTACTGCACGCAAAAGCTCCAATTACTGCCTTCCACCACTTCTGCAAAAGCAGTTCATCGCTCAAGTGTTTCTTTTGATCGCCATGTGAATGCAGTTCCCATGATAGTCTTCATTCAGATTGAGGGGGAGGAAAAAAAAAAAAAAGAAAAAAAAATTCAGACTCTGTACATCTTCTCTGAGCCAACTTCTTTATCCGAACATCTGTCACTGCGCCAACCTGATTCTCCTCTTCAGCGGGAGCTTCTGCTTCTCCGGTTTTTCCCTCGACACACGGAATGAGCCAGTGAGCAGGCAGCCTTGCGAGGCTCCAAGGGCAGCCCGGCTGTCCGGGGCGGCAGCGGCAGAGCCCGGCCAGCAGCGCCCGCAGCCCGGCAGGGCAGTGCCTCGTAATGCTCACATGTCACCCAGCGGAGCACCAGCACCGCTCCCCGGGTAACTTCCTCTGGCACCAAAAAAAACCCCGCCTTGTGCTTTTTTCGGGGCAGCCTTTGCAGTCTGAGCCAGTTCGGTGACTAACGCAGAACGTAAAATTTCTATAACTGAAGAAAGAGCGACTGTTTTAATATTTTCCACGAAAAGCCGCAAAGAAATGTGGTGTACTGGCTCTGCTGACTAACTACACTTCAGGCAGTAAACAATTCCAGCACTTTAACTGCTTTCATATGGCACTGGGCAGAGCAGCTAAATAGTCCTCACTTAACTCATTGGAGACAACAAATGCCCCACATAAATCCTCTGAAAATTAAATGAAAAGTGAAATCTTAAAGCAATAGGCTGACTATTAAAAAGCCAGCTATTAATGACTAAACCCGTGGGTTTTTTGCAATTAGTGTGGACCAACATAACCTCAGTTTGAAAAAATTACATCAATATAATTGAAATATAATATTATTAAAATACACCATAATAATGAAGTATAATATGAAGCCCTACAACTTGCTGAATAAATACTTCAGCTTGAATCTGCCTAAACGGTGCTGGCTCGTGGGTGTATTATGTAAATGGCTTCTGTCAAAAGTTGCTGGATAAGCTTCAGTGTTACAGGAACAGAGGGAGGGTTTTTGCTCCCGCTGTGCAGCACGAAGGCAATTCTGATGTCCTTCAGTGGCTGCTAAGAGCAGAATTTGTCAATGGTGAGCAAGTTTATTGCTCTTCAATGAAGTATTTGCACTTAGGTTTCACATAGGAATCCAGGCAGAGAGAAAGACGGGTTCAAATGATGTGTAAATGGTTTGGCTATAAATAGACACTGAATTGCCACCTTTGGGGGCCACGGGAAGGAAAAGTTCACATGAACTCTTTTGTAAGAATGTCTACAGTAGCTTCATTGCAACATAATAAATTTCTTAAACATCTCACCTTCCATCTGACACTTTATGCAGGTTAAAGTTTTCTAAGTGCAAGAGTACCTTGGCCAAGGGCTCCTTGACCTCAAGAATCCTGGCCTGGCAGAATATAGCACCAGATTCTGATTCATCATGAAATTTCAGATTAAAATTTCTCAAGACTAACAAATACCTTTATAAATATATTCTGTTCATTACACAGAGGCCAGTTGTTTTGAAATCTCATACTTTTGGTCCTAATTACAAAAAAGCAATGATTTGTACATCACACTGCTTTATTCTAGCATTCAGCCATTTATTTAAAAGCATCAACACAGATTCACATGAGTACACATGACAACTCGTGTTCTTGGCCACAGCAGAACTAGTTCTAATAAACCATGGACATCCTCAAAGCTCAGCTATTGCAGCACTCTACTGCCTGCTATGGAACAACCACAACCTGGAAAATAGCTTGCTTGCTTTCTGTGAAAAATGCCCTAAGGAACAAACACTGTAGCTTATTTGCATAACTAAACATATATTAAAAAAACCCCACCAAAAAATGAGATTTTATGCGTAAAAGCAAAATACTGGCAAAATGCATACCAGAGTTTCGTGATACACACACACTTGCTAGATAATGGCTTTCCAGCTAAGCCCATATGCTCAGTGTGAATGAACACTTTTCAAGAGTCAGTACATTTACACAGTAAGCAAATGCCAAGGGTTCCATATGCTTTCTTTGGAATTACCAAATGGACACACTGCTAGACAGAGTCAGCACCTAATTTAGTTCAAATTATCTGAATGTGGTCCATTTGTTACCTTTGGAACAATTAATGCTCCAAAGTCAGCTAGAAATTCAATAGTTACCTTAAAAAGTACTTATCCTCACACTCAGTTAACTGTGAAAATTCAGAACATTTTTATTTACTCTGATGATTATTCTAGAGATCTTAGATATAATTCTAATACAATAAATAGAAACTATTTCCAAAAGCAAGTTAACGAATATCTCACCTAACATGGTACATTTTTGATTTGTGACATTACTACAGAGAGTTAAAAGTCAGTACGTCACTGTTGGCATTAGAAAGAGAACCAACACAACTGAGTCAATATTACATTGATTTCTATACCAATCTAAACCATGGAAGTAAGCAAAACCACCCTACTCAAGACAGGACTGTGTCTGCACAATTGCTTCCATATCCAAAGGGATACCCATTTTAGATATTTAATTTTTGCTCACACTGAAGTAGCATTTCCCCCTCCCATCCCCATCAACCAAAAGCTCTGCCTCACCTCAATGCAAACACCTTCTCTCATCACCTCTTCTTTCAACTTCAAAAAACCATCCAAAGTGTCTTATGGTGTGCAGAATGCAGTTTCTAATTTTACCTAAGAAGTGTTCTAAAAACCAAAAGCTGTTTAGAATTCAACTGTGAGAAACCAAACTAAGATTTCAATTTTTCAGCAGCTTATCTAGACTAACAACTTTCCATGTAGGAGAAGAGTTAATAGTAACAGAATGAAAGCTGAGTAAATTCAAGATGATTAATTTAAGCTTCTGTTCCTCAAACTAATTTAGGAATCATAACAGAACTTCGTGAAGGTATAAAGAACATTGCATCTCAAACAGTTTGTATTAATAAAACTTAAAATAACTGAAGACAGCAGGTCATCACCAACTATCTTCTCCAAATGTCATCTATTTCCAATAAGAAAGCTTATGAAATGAGCAGTAAGAAAGAAGACTCAAAAATGGGCTACCTTAGAAAAACAATGCCATGTCTACAGGGGTTTGAGTGGTGATTTGATAACCTCCACAAGATCTGTTAGCCGAGATCCACACACTTATCTCTCCAATTTTAAGGAGTAAATTTTACAATTTTAAGGAGAGCATTTTTGCAGAAAAAAAAAAGCTTTTGTGTTGACATGATAGCTCTAAGAAAAAAAGCGTTGTAATTTTCAAACTACACTTATCTTTAAGTAAATCAAGTTTCAAGAGTCTTTCATGGGTGTATATAAAGAGAATATATTACAAGAATGCAACCTGCAGGTTAAAACACAGATGTCAGCCATCTACGCTAGACAGAAAAAACATGAACTCTGAATCAGCTAAAAATAGCAACCTTTTCTATAGATCTGCCCTCCTCTCTAGGAACAAGTTTGCAGAAGACTGTAACAGCTCTGCTGATGACACCAAAAAAACTGACTGAAGGGCATTCACTATCAAAGAATTTACCCAAATAAAGATTTATCTCTTGCCAATCAGCATTTACCAAGTTTTTTCTGGGCTGAGGTTAATGCAACTGGTTTCATGTTGTATTTAGTATAATTAAAAGGATCTAGGAAAGCAAGAAAATTGTTCTGTCAGGTTCTGGTAAAAATGAAAAAACTTAGAATCAAGTCACATATCAGCTCTGCAAGGCAAATACCTAATCTGTGTATTTCTTCAGAAGACCAAGATTGAGTCTAACAGCTCCAGCTCTAAGAAAATAGTAATGCCTCAGTATAAGCTGATTTTATCACACACAGACAGAGATGAGTGTTCAGCATCACCATAAGTGTAAGTTACAGTACTTCTGGAATACTTCTCATGAGTCACTCATCTGAACTCCTCTGCTGTTTCCTCCCCACTCCTAAGGGAATGAGGTGGAGTCAGGAAAGAGAACATTCTAAAGCAAGAAATTAGTACCTTTCTTCCCAGTTTTGTTCTGTTTATTCCAGAGTACCAGCATCTGCAGAATAGTTTTAACCCCTAGACTCCACATTTCTGCTTCTAAGGACAGCCACATTTCAATTAGCTCTGCTTGCACCTCAGGAAACCACAGGCAATTCCTACTTTCTCTCATGCAACTGTACAGCCTCTGTTAATCTAAAGAATTATTTGACACAGTCACATATTCTCTTTGAACACATGGTAATTAATCAAATCCTGTATCTGAAAAGCCATTTAAGCTGAAACTGAAACACAAATACAAAGAAAAATAATGCAGCATTCATTCTAACTTTTCCCAACTGGAGCAACATAAGAAAAAATAATAATAAAAAATGCCTGTGATTCAGACATAAACTTCAGTTGTATATTTAAACACCCTGTAACATTTTAAAAATATTTCTGAAATCTGATCAAAGAGCAATAAAGCACCTTAAAAGTGTTATAAGTCTACTAAGCAATTTTCTATTTTAGACTTCTCTTTTGTATGTCTGAACAATACACCTGCAGACAAACTCCCGGCTGAAGGACCATGCAGGCACCACAGTACTAGATAAGTGAACACCTTGAAAAAATTATCTCTGATGTCCAAAATTTGGGGTCTAGCAATCAAACTGTGCACAGACCAAAAACCAGAAAAGCAAATGCAAGTCCTATTTCTCTTAAAAGAAAGTGGGTCCTGCATCTTCCAACACCGTTTTCAAGCTAGGATATCGTCCAGCATACTTTCCTTTTAAACCAGACTTGAATTCACTGGCAGGAGGAGGTATCTTGTGCACTTTCAGTGTACAACCCCGTAATCAAAATTAACAATTCATTCTTACACTGACACACATCACATAAAATAAATCCTCCAGTCTGTCTGAATTCACAGTCTCAAGGTACTTTGTAGAAAATGTGTGTGCTCAGGTTTATCAGCTGCACCCATCAGCAGCCACCTCTCTGTCTTTTGAGAAACAGAAGGCAGCTCTTGCACCCAACAGCTTTTCTAAGTAACAACCATACAGGTCTGACAGTGGTATTGTTGGCCTTGAAAATTGACTAGAAGTCAAAACAACTGTTTCAGGAAGAGAGACCATTAAAAGGTATGCCTATCCACATATATTGTTATGAATAGTTAAGGTGAGTTGGCACTCATGAAGACAAACAAAGATATTGACAAACTACTTTAGGTACTGTAGTGTGGATTTCAAAAAGAAGACAGGTTGTTTTTTAAGCAATTTTTCTTTTGGGGAGAAGGTAAGTGAGAGAAGATAACTTCTGTTGGAACAAGGAGAAGATATTATCTTAAAATACCAGTTTAGTCAAAGAGAGAAGCAGGCAAAACATTTGTTAAACCCACATAAACACAAAATTATTAGCTGCACACTTAAGGTTTTTGCAAGCATGACAGCTTTTAAAAATGTATTCATAATACAAAGAGAAAGGCCCACAGATTTCTTAAAAGTATTTCCACCTGTTGGCAGAGCAAAGGCAAAAGAGACACTGATAGGAGCAATTCTTCTGGCCTCCTTAGCTCCTTCCAGCTCAGATCATGTCCACCGCCAATTTTGAGTTTTGGCACTGAAAGCGGCATCAATTACAATAATAACCATAGTGTCCTTCCAGGAATAATGACTGAGGGGAGCAATTGCAGCTGTGCACACCACTCTAAAAGCAGAGTTGACGAAAACAAAACAAAAATCAAAGGCCCAGTCTCAGCAGCCCCTGTTTGCTCTTCCACATGTCAACTGTCCTCTCCCAGCACACCCAGCCTGTTGCTGGGAGGGGATGCTGGACAGGAATGCCAACAAGAGCAGAGCAAAAACAATAACCCAGACACACTGCAAGACCAGCCCACTGTCACAGCTGGCACTGACAGCCTGGTGCTTCAGGAAATGATGCTATTACATTTTCCCAAGGAGAAGAAACAGGTAGCTTGGCTGGAGGAAATGAATGACTGCAGAATTCCTAATCATGGTTTTCTATCATCTATCACCTTGCTTCGAAAGTGTTTATACCAATACTGTACAGACTCCTATAAATTAACTAAAATATGATCCCACTAAATTATATTAGGGCAGCTAGTAAAACAACTGAGAGAATTCCCTTTGGGCCTGTGGGTGCACGCATACATTGAGAGGAATTAGTACATCTCCTTTGATCTACTTTTCTACTGATCTACAGTCACGCTCAAGATGAACAGAGGAAGTGCTGATTTTACATATTTCCTCTTTGAACATTTCTTCCTGCAATACTGTTCCCGCAGAGAAAAAAAGAATCAAACTCATTATTCATTACAGAAAAACTAGCCCACATCACAGAAGGTCAATGTAACATTGCCTTATTTTTCCCCATACAATATGTTTGCTTTCCCTTCTTCAGTAGGAATTAAGGGGTTTGTGAATAGTGCATGGTCGGGGATTCAAGGACAGACCCTGTAACACACAAGAGCACTACAAACCTCTGCATCCCTGAATACCAGAAATTCCTTGCTATTACATACATACATAATGTATGGCATAGCAGGCTTCTTCTTTCTCTGATGAACTAAAACCAATTCTCTATGTCCGTATCCCAAGGAGAAGAAGCAATTGTCGCCTGGCAGCTGCTTACTCAAAAAAAACCTGAGTGTGATCTTCCATTGCTACATGGGAAAAGAACAAGTCCCATCTTCCCAGGATTTGTATGCTTTTCTGGTTTGTTTAGGAACATGTTACATTTGGACTGTAGGGCCAGTCAGAGGTTCATTTAGCTGGATGGGCTATAAACTAATAACCTTTATCCTTACTTTGATCTTTTTCCAACCGTGGTTCTTTAGCTGGAAGGCTGGAACCTCCCTTAAAGGAAAGGCAGCATAATGTATAACACCCAGATTCAGCACTGGACAGTGCTGGAGTTGAGACTGAAAATGAGGAGGTTCTCACTGGAGCCAAGAAATCTGGCATAAAGTTTATCATTTCCTCATTAAAACTCTGCTGGGCTGCCATGCTGCTGAGCTTCTGAAGGAGAAAATGGCAGTCAGATTTATAGCAATGAGAGTTGCTCTGCTGCCTACAGTCACTGATTGAATCCCAATCTCCACTATACTGATGCCATATAAAAGCTGTCATTGCAGCATGTTTGATGAGCTTGGGATGACAGACAAATCAGTTAGCCCTGTCCATGTCACATCAAGGTTATCCTCCTAACACCATTCCTTAACATAGATGTGCACATTCTCTTTCTTTTCCCCTTCTCTTTCCCCTGAAAAAGTCATTAGCTAACTAATTTTTTTCATCACCATTTCAGTAAACACTGGAGTATGCATTGTTTTTGATGGCCCAAGTTTCCACTGAAAGAACACAGAAACCTGAAATTGGCTAAGAGCATATGAAATGAAAGAGGAGATGTGGGTTAATAAAAAAACACCTCCATTTTAGCAGATAAGAACAGTAGCAGGCAGGCATGTAAAAATGTAACACAAATTCTAGAGTTCTACAAGACATTCTATGCACTTGAAAAGTGATTCTTATGACTGAATCTTTATCCTGTACCATTCAACACATTTTAGGCAGAAAAGTCAAGTCTGCTATGCCAGTCAGAAGAGGACTTTCAAAGTTTTATGTCACCAACCACATCAATCCTTGTGGTTAAGTTGCCATCGTTACAAAATGTTTGCTTTTATACATTCGTCAGAAGTTCCTATGGAATTCCCAAATGACCAAAACGAGCAGTAGCTGGGAGTTCTCCACTAACATTTAGGAACTTGAGTCAGAAACACATACCACTTCCACACAGACTATTATCTGGGAAACACTAAAAAAAATGATTCATACCATTTTGAGCAATGGAAGGGAGGAAACAAACACCATATTCAACTATTTAAATCTTTCACTGATGACTCACATCAGTTTAGAACATTTCCAGAACCAGTTGCTTTTCTCAAGTAACAAACAGCAGTTGCCTATTAAAAAAAAAATAAACAAGACTGACAGAGCTGCTTTCAACAGAGCCATTCAACTATCAGAGAATTAGTAAAAAGGAAAGAGGATTTTTTTTTTGCCCACCACCCCCCCCCACCCAAAAACCAAGAAGTTCAGTGGATCTATCTCTGCTAGCCAAGGTCACAAAGCTCATTCAGCTTCCAACTGCTAATTATGCTTATTTGAGTTTGATTTTAGTTGTATTTGCAAAAATCAGTTTGGATATGCTGCTACAGCAAAGTGCCCATTACCTGTCTCATTTCAGCAATATTAGCAGGGTTTTATCTTAGTCCGTGTTTTGCTTGGACCCACAGTTGTGTTATTTCAGCAGCCAGTACTAACAAAATGTTAATCCAGTCACAGAAGCAAGAAGATATAACCAATTAAGAGTGAGGAGTAATGAACACCCTGCGAAAAACTAAGAACCAGAGCAGAGCAGTGCATCCAAAGAAGTGCTGTACAGCACTCATTGGCTTCCAGGGGTTAAATGACCATCAGGGGAAATAACTCAGGTTGGACTGAGGAACAAAGATAAAACCTAAGAAGGAGCAACCACACAGTACAGGCTGCTTTACCTCTACTAGAAGAGCCTCAGGAAGAGAACACTTCCAAATCTGACCATCTTAGGGAAGGAAAGTTTACTCAGTTTCAAGTGTATGTCTGCTATTCACTCAGTCTGATAAGTAGAAGAACTGAAACGCATTATCTAGAGGAAACTATTTAGAATGACAGAGTGATAGCAGCATATATTTTCTAAGAGAACCACGCAATTCCTGCTATTTAAAACAAAGCTCTGATTTAGTCAGAAGGACTACAAAATCTACTCCTTCAAAACACCTACTCGATACTTTTGCCATTACTGAAACTCTCCTAGTAGAAAGTTGAGAGACTCAGTAACACTGAGTGGAGGAAGAGGCTGAAATATTTCATAACTCCAAAAGAAAAGAGAAAAACTGTGGCATTTACAAGTTTCTGTTCAGATTTTCCTACTCATTAGTCATGCAATGGTACAATCTGCCTACAACCCAGTGTCCCCCTCCCTGCTCCAGCCAGGGATGAGTGTTGTTGCAGGGAAAGAGGAGGCAAAAGGGGGGCACACTTTAGTGGTGAGGGCTTTTTTCCCAGGATGGAGTTTGGGAGGAAAAGGTCCTGAATACATTGATTTTCTTAAGGACAATGAAAAGTTTTCTTTTAATGAAAACTTTTTTAAAGATTAGTTCTCTCTTGCAGAAGAGTTTTAAGACTTGAAACAAACTTTAAAATAAATATTTAACGATTATAATACTAAAAATGCATATAAAACTCTTGCTAGTGCAATACTTTGAATTCAGATTTGGGTAGATATGAATAGACTGTGACCACAGAAGCCACAGTTCAGCTGGCTTGCTCACATGTGACATTTTGGTTTCCATACATACCAGGAACTCAAAACACTATATGTAAGTGAGCAAAATGAATCCCAGTTGCTATGGATACCACTGGTTTTTTCTTTCTTCAATATGTAAACAGTCTGTGTCACTGTACACAAATTATTTTGATTATCTTTAAATCAAAGATAATGTGTGTCAGTAGCTGCCTCAAGCATCAGGACTTGCTGCTTGGGGAAAGCTAAACTTCCTAGAAGTTTTTAGGAACCCTCATGTCCAAGAAAAAGCTCCTTTCTGGCAACTGAAAATGCTCTATAAAACACAGCTGGATAAAATCCACACATTCACACACGCACATACAGACACTACTACAGGACGAGAGAGCTCATCTAAAACTTCTGCAGCTGCCAAAATAAATGTGACTTTTCCCAAACTGAGCAAGGAGAAACACAGCTGCAGACAAGAATCTTCCCTGCCTGCTTCAGACCTTCCAAGGACTCCTCCCCACAATGCCCACCAGGGAAGCAGCTCTTGAGAGGGCTTTTACACATCACTACAGGGTAAAAGCAAGTACACAACCTTCAGTCCTTAGTTACTTTCCCTATCAATTTTTCAATTCTCTATTTAGAAGATTAAAAAGCACTTTGCTTAAAAGGTCTATTACCAAATGAAATTTCATAAAATGTAACAGAGTATTACTTTAGAATGGTAATTAAATTTTTACCACACTAGAAATCTGTTTGTTTCTAGGTTGCTAGTTTTGTTTTTTAAGTGACATTTGAAAGAATGTATGAGTCTGGTTTTAACTGCTGGTCACCAGACAGACTCTTCACTCCTCCCTTCCCCACATGATCTTTGCACATTCACATCCCTTTCCTGAGCCAGCACAGGCAACTTTTATGACCCAACTGTCCCTATTTCATTTTTTTTTTGCTGGTGAATGGTGTGAGCCAGCTCACCATGGGCCTGCAGCTGCCACAGAGCAGTGGGAGCATCCAGACTGCTCACTGGACAGACAGTGAATGAGATGGTTTTACAAACCCACACCCATCAACCGAGCTCCCTTCATCAACCTCGCATCACAACTACTCCATTCCTTCTATTTTCCCCAAAAAAAATCTCAAAACAGTTTTCATGACACCTGAACTTTTCCATACTTGGACACTATTACAACCAAGTATGTCACTCCTTAAATTCTTTCCAGTTACACAAAACCATAGTTATGCAAAGAATTCAAGTTTCTCGTCCCATGATTCAATATGTAAATTGCTCCTAGTAAGTTTCCTTTAAAAAAGGAAACATTTTGTAACATAGAAATTTCACAGATTGTGTTAATCAAACTGTCCCTACAAGTACTAATAGTATTTATAAAGCATATGGCTTTATAAAGAAAACACAAGAGAATTTTGGGGCCAGACTTCAAAAAAAATCAGACAAAATCAATTTTGTATCCAGAATCCACTCGCAAGCAATTTATGTATTAAATACATGCACAACAAGGTAGTTAAAACTTTTACACAATTCCCCATACATTATTTAAAACTTGTGAGTTTGGGGATTTTTGGAGGTTTTTTCTCTCAATTGGGATTATTTTGGGCTTCATTTCTTTTAAAATCTTCCTAACACTGCCTTCAATCGGTGATTTATTCAATTAAGACGACACCTAGAGGAGAACTTACGAAGTAAATTTTGGCATTCTTAAGAGCCAACAAATTGCACTATAGAGGAAAGTTATCATACAGAAATCAGAAAACACAGTACATAATATTTTTAGCAAGTAATACGCAAGTCACTTATATTGTGTATTAAGAAAATTAACTTCTATACACCCTTGCCTCTAAAGCTCATTTAGGATTAGGTATCTTAGAACGTACAAAAAACCAAACCCCACTCAACAAACAAGTGGGTATAAGAA
Organism: Petroica traversi; assembly: GCA_025920805.1. Lineage (NCBI taxonomy): Eukaryota > Metazoa > Chordata > Aves > Passeriformes > Petroicidae > Petroica > Petroica traversi. The sequence continues at coordinate 10,545,647 of JAHLSL010000044.1, read as the reverse complement.
GGGAAAGTATTTGGTTAAGTTTCGTGGCAAAAATGAGGTCACAGGACATCTTGTATGCAATTGTTTTCCACTATTTCTTGGCAAGACAACTTTTATTTTATAAAAGCACTTTGAAAAACAAATACCAGGATTCTCTAAAATATAAATATATTAGGAACACTTGAATATTGAGTAACAAGAAGTCAGTAATATGGATAGGAATAGTCCTATTTGTTTATATCTTCCATACCAAGTTGTGCAATGTCTTCCCCAGAAAACACCTCATGCAACCAGCATGCTCATAATGCAGGGCAACAAAGAGAGAACACTGCAAACTAAACCAGAGTCTAGAAATACATCAATAAACTTACACAGCTAGCTTAAAAAACACCAGACAACTACGAAAATGTGACCTTTAAGTCATGCAGACAGAAATTTTTGTAGCCATGACTCAGCTGTCATAACCTTCTCCCCTGGAGATTATTTCAGGCCCTAGAAAATGAAGGCAACCAACTATTTTTTCAGAAGGATGTGTTGATCTCCCAATGTTCTTCTTGGATGTACACTGACACCTCATGGCCATTTAAAAAACATTTAAGGTCTGCACTCTCTTAGTTCTGTTTTCCTCTCTTTTTAAAAAACTCCAATTAATTTATTATTCTTTTAATAAAATGTTGTCCTCTTTAGAAATGTCAATCTTTATATGGCATTATTTGGTCTATTGCTCCTTTTCTTTTAGTAAGAAACCACTTAGCATTAATTTCTGATGAGCAGTGAGGAACTCTGCCCCCACAAACACTGAATCGTGGAAGACAGAAGGACAAGGTACCTCTTCTCTACAGCTTCAGACCCTCCGAAGTGCAGAGAAGCAACCACAGCCTCTGTGACTCTTCACAGAACAGAGAGATCAGGAAGATAAACAGGACTTCTGCCAGCAGAAGACATGACAGCAGAAGAATGACACCAGTAATGTTCCTCCCTAAATGACAGAAGCAGCCTCTGGAAAGATTTCTGGCACTGTACAAAAGCCTTCTACTCTTTGAAGTACATGAAAACCTTCATAGTTACACACATGATTACCTAAGACTGTTAACAAAATTCACTACTTTCTCCAGATTCTCATTCTGGAAGTAGAAGTGTTTTACTTTTCACTCTTTCCAGCAGGCTGACATGTATGAAAAAAAACATCAAACCTCTGCCATTTCTTCCTTCTTGATTGAGGCAGGAAAACAAAAAAGCAACACCACACAGCAAGAAAAATCCTCTGTGGCATATCTGTATAAAGAGTCAAGTCACACACTACAAATCTCAAGACTGATAATCTCACAACTACTCCTTGCTAACTAAGATTATAAAGTCTTCAGCTGTGAAAAATAAAGAGTAATACACATGTAATATGCCTGTAATGTTATTTGCTAGGGCTTTTTCCAACTCTTTTAAAGTACTGTAGAGCTAACTGAATTAACAATAGCCAAGAAATGCTAATATCCATGGAAAAAGCCTCATTCTTTTGAAATATTTATCTTTAACTAAATATGCAAGACAAAGCCATTTAGAGGATATTGGTAGTTCTTAAAAACAAAAAGCAGCTACATTATATAATTTCTTTAGAAATGCTACTTCAAATTTCTTGACCTTCTAAGAAAGAACAGCTGAATTCTATTCTCTGAAGTATTTATAACAGTAATGAACACAATATTGATATTTTGACAAAATCTGCAAAACTTTCAACTTCTACAGAATAGAACTATTAAAAGCAAATGTTAAAATAAGCCTTTACTCCATCTCTTTTCCAAGCCTAAGGGAAGAGGAAAAGATTCTCAAGCACTTACTCTTTACTTAATAAGTTTTGTTTTACTTATTTTGAAGTGGAATTCCTACAGCATTAAAACATAATCAAGAAGCACAAGAATATTCACTTTCCATACCAGAGAAGCATCCCATCAACTTCTTGTCCCACAGAACTCCTGGCTTTAACAGAGATGGAACAAGCAAACTGCCAGTCAGCATATTTTTACAACAATTCCCTCCCACCCCTGCCAAAAAGCAGCAGCTGAAAAATTCCATTCATCAAGGAAGCGAGCTTATTTTTCAGTCATTACTGTCACCATCTGGTCAGCAGCAAGGGAATATCACAAGTAGTCACATTTATAAAAGATTTAAATGAGGTCATCCTGAAGTGCACTCTGGAGAAAGAATCCAAGGTAACACACTTAAAAATAAAACTTACTCTGCTCAAATAATGCTTATTTGCTTTCAAGAGCTACCACAACAACTGCACAAATGCTAGACCACACATACTAACTGCCACAGGCAGCCAGCTTGCAAACTCAGCCAAAATCCAGACTCAGGTTTTCTATATAAAGTGCAAGAATCAGTTAAAAAAATATAGGGAAAAGAAAAAAATTTTAAAACCAACCAACCAACCAACCAACCCCCAAACCCACCAAACCCTCAATGAACTAAGATTAGGAGAAAAATGAATTTTATATTCATCTGGTTAACCCACACTTATAATAATTTAAGTTATAGCACCCTGTTCTAAAGCAGCACAGTGTTTTACACCTGGTACTGAAATTCTGAAAGATCCAAGAAAGAAACATGCACCATCCTGGTACCCATTACAAACAAATAAGTAAATTTACTTTTGAAATCAAGCATTAAAAACTGCAACGCTTTTCCAAAAATCCCGAAAAGTCTACATATAACTAATTCTTCTCAATAGACAAGATAGGATTTACATCTTCTCTAAGCTTCTATGATTTTTTTCCCTATACCAGGTTTACATATCTTTCTCCCCGTAAGTGTTTCAGCTTACCAAGAGGAATCAACAAAAAAGAGCGTAACAGCTTAAAAGTGTTTTGTCCCCCCGTCAAGAGCAAAGCAACTTTGAGAGCTACGTAAAAAAAAATTTACAGAAAACCTGTGCAAGTTGGGAAGAACAGTGGTTTTATACCACTAAAGCAGCAATGCGAGCAAACTCTAGTTTAGACTTTTGTCAACAGGGACTACTTTGTTCAGAGAATCCATAGATCCTGCACTGGCAATAGCAGAATAGGATAATCTCCTCTAGGGAGATTCTAGCCCTAGGGGAAAGCTTGACACTAAAGCTCTTTCTACAGTGTCAGAATTACTTTTAAGTGTAAAGAGTCTTGATCTATTTTCCCATGTAGGAGGAATAAAGCAAGTAGCTGAACTAGTGTATACCAGAGGCAATGGACCAGTCAAGAGCTGCTGTCATGGTTAAACAGGAAAACAGGCTTCAGTTAAAAAAAAATAAAATCTGTAATTTCAAATGAAGTAATGATGTTTAGTCTTGAAACTGGGACATATAAAATAAAGTTCAGAATCCGAAGCAAAAAACCCCCAACATATAAGAAATGCCAGCGAATGCAGCTCCAGGTACAAAGCTAAAACACATCCACGGCACTAAAGCAGTAATGGAAGTTTACTTGTGCTCTCTTAAAGGCTGCCATCACCACTGACCTGCCATATCAACCTAAACCAATTTTTCCCAGAGCCGTCTACAATCCAGAGGCTATCAAAATAAATACAGTTAACAAGAAAAAGTGCTGCCATAAACCAGATGACCTCATACTGTTTACTTGTTTTCATGCTATCAAAGTTAAATTACAGGCATCACATCCACGCAAGTTTCACTTTTTTTTTTTGCTTATCCATTTTATTTTTATGCCAAAATAGGTAGTTACATTAGTTACCTTTGTCCAAATATACAAAGCACAGAAACACTGCAAACAAAACACTAACTCAAGATGCTCAGGGTACTGGTATTGGCTGGGACAGAGATTGATTTTCTTCACAGTAGTTGTAATGGGGCTGTTTTGGATTTGTGATGAAAACAACATTAATAACACGGGGTTGTTTTAGTTGTTGCTGAGCTGTGCTTGCACAGCACCAAGGCCTGTTCTGCTTCTCACAGTGCCCCACCAGCAAGCAGAAAGCTGGAAGGGACAGAGCTGGGACAGCTGACCCCAGCTGACCCAGGAGATATCCCATGCCATATGAGATCATGCTCGGCATACAGAGATGAGGGAAGGAGGACGAAGAGAGGAGTGTTAGGAGTGATGGCATTTGCCTTCCCAAGTCATCCTTATGTGTGATGGGGCCCTGCTGTCCTGGAGATGGCTGAACACCTGCCTGCCCATAGGAAGTGGGGAATAAAGTGATGAAGGAATTCCTTGTTTTGCTTTGCTTGCATGCATAGTTTTTGCTTTCCCTATTAAACTGCCTTTATCTCAACCCACGATTTTTCTTATGTTTATGTTCCTGATTTCCTCCCCCATCCCACTGGTGGAGAATGAACAAGTGTCTGTATGGGGCTGAGCTGCCCACCAGGATCAAACCAAGCTAGAAAATGTCAGAATTAAGGTAACGTACAGCCTTGATATATTTACCTTAAACAGAATAAAGACAGTGTTTAATTACACATCCCTACTACTTTATAAGTTAGAGGCATAAGTGATTTTTAATTAAGAAGTCCACCCCCCATAGCAGTTCCCCAAGATCTCTAAACACTGGATATTCCTTTATAGATCAGGCCTGTAAGGGGTTCAATGAAAGTTATGTCACAGAACCCAGACTGGATTTCACTAAATTTACTGATTGTGCTGTTTTAATAAATAACACAAGCACTTGAAGAACATTACGAGAAACAGAGCATTTAATGCAATTATACAGAGGCATCTTACCCTGTAAAATGCCGTGTGACTGTAGCAGCCTTTAGGCATCATGAGACAGGAACACTTACACTGGAGTTGAAATGGCCACAGGCACAATTAATTCCTAATTTACAGGAAAAAAAGTTCACGACAGAAATCCTCTTTCACTAGGTTTAAATCTAACCTGATCTATCACATGCTGGATATATATTACAGGAATAACTACTGTCACCTCAGAAATAAACGTTTTCACTGTTTAACTGCTGCAACAGCTTACAGAAGCAAACAAAAGTACCTTGGCTAATTATTAACTTTTTTCTTTTACAAAATAAGAAGCACAGTTGGTATATTGATAGGCCAATCCTTTGGGATAGAACTGGGAGCACAGTCAGCAGCACGTGACATTTCCTGAGCCAGAGAGGAGATCTGTGGAAGCTTCAATGTATTTATACAAACAGTTTAGTCTTTATTGCTATTACGTTTTACTGACGGATTTCCTCTCTGTGGACCAAAACAAATGAATTACTATTTTCCTCTCCTCCTCTTACACATGATACTTACAAAGAAAGCCAAGCTTTCATGCATGCCTCCCTTCCACCTGAGGAGAGGCAAAAGGGGAGAGCAGGGAGCAAACCTTGAAAGATTCAGCTTTCATAGTTAAGAGGGGATATATAATGCTAATGGAAAGGCAACAGCTCTGGCAAGCAGGTACAGAACAATCCAAAATAACTGCATGGTTACAACATTGTTTAGATGAGTCTTAATGATAAATTAATTTCTTTGGTCAAAAAACAATCCTGTTACCTTTCCAAACTGGGCGGAGTAGCACGTGACGTATTCAGCCTGAGCAGAGCCAAGAATAAAGGGAGACAAGTGCTGTAGTTACATGTCCCCAGTGATTTCTCTGTGCTGCCACTGCGTTTACCTTACTGTCCCATAAGCTGACCTACAGAGAACTGGCAGAAAGCTGAAACTTGTTTTTGCTAATTCAGCCCCCAAACTTGCCTACTGTAAGATCTGCTGAATAACAGTGCAAGAGAACAGCCAGGAAACTCCCAAGGGAGGGATATGAAGGGAGACTACCTTTTCTAGCAAGAGCTTGAAGTCTTTTTAAACAGTACTTAGGATGGATTTGCTAATATGTGCAGATGTACCTTGGCTACTTGTCTCATCTACAAGTCAGACTTTTAATCATATTCACAAATAATGCTGTAACTGAAGTCTTAAACGTCTTAACTTTCTTAGAAAGAAAGGATAATTTCACAGCCAATAATTTTTTATAGCACTCAAGTGTGTAAGAATCAGAAGATAAAGAGTATACACAATCAGTGGAAATGCATCATGTTTTCTCTAATTTCTGCACCCCACCATCATTCCTGTGTGCAGACAGTGCCCAGCAGGTCAAGGAGACAGCACCCCTCAGATGTGTGAGCTGTACAGATGTGAGGTCACCCCCAGCACCCCATGACCACCCCACTCCACCTGCAACACTCTCCCCTTAGACACACTGACATCCTTTATCGTACCAAGCAAAGCAAATCTGGCATAGATCAGCACAGTGAAGTATTTTGAGCACTTTGAGTATTGGTTTAATATAAAGACTATTTTTAAAAGATTGTTCATCAAAAGATACACTGAAATGTCTAAATGTAGGATTCAAGCATCTCTTCTGTAATACATTTTGATCACCAAATATTGGGTTTTGATCTCAGCACTTTTATACTTGATGATTATGTTCAGACATGTGCTTACATTGTATAGTTCTGGATTGAAGATTATTTCCAGTTGCGGAATCACAGGATGGGTGAGGTTGGAAGGGACCATAATGGGTGATGTGGTCCAACCTCACTGCTCAAGCACATGGCACAGGATTGATCCAGACAGTTCATGAGTATCTCCAGTGATGGAGATCCCACAATAATTTACAGAATCCAGAGTATCTAAAATGAACAGCAGAATGATGGGGAAAAAAAACAACTTAGTTTTGACGGTTCTTTTATCCTAGAAATTTTAAGTCAGACTTTCCAGGCAGTCATGTTACTCTGAATAATAATTTGGAATATTGTATGTGAATGTACCAGGAGTGTAAAGTGATATTCTAACTTTTACAGTATGAAAGAAAGGAGAGGGATTAGTGGAAACCACTCTTAAAAAAAACCCAAACCAAAACAAAAAACAAGAGTAGCAATTTCAAGCCTTGTCACTTGGTGGCAGCACACCAAAGAAAACCCAAACACTTGAGCAAGACCACAAAATTTCCTCCCAGCACATATTCCTTTAACATCTCTCCTACAAGTGCCAGAATTCCTGGAAGGCTCTAGTCACTTCACATATTTAAGGTAAGCAACTAAAGTTTTAAGACTATTGACTTCTCATTCAAGGAGATACTAAAGGCTCAAAATTAAAAGAGCTTTACTTTAGTCTTTTTGACATGTTTACAGGTTCACCCACCTCCACCACAATTGCCAGAAACATGCTAAATAGTATTCCCAAAGAGGTGCAAGGCTGTTGCAAGAAGACAGAAGCAGTACTTGAAATACTGACATCCCAACAGTTCCTACAAACTGAACAAAATAGGGGACTCTGAGACAGATGCAGAAAAGGCCTGACAACACACCAGAAAACTCATTACAGTCCGACCTCTCTTCCACCAGCTGGAACTCCTGCCAGCATCACTCATGAAAGGCAACACCACACACAGAAAGTGCCCAACAGTGCTATTGTTATCCGTGACAATGAACGAGAACCGATAGTCTTTACCCTTTTAAATAACTGATGTCAAGCAAAGGTTAGATTTAATTGAATTAGTAATATTTAATAATTGTTAAATAATTTAGCAAATGCTTTCAAGAAACATTTGAAACTGCCAGTGAAGCAGGAAAGTGATGCAATGAGAACACAAAGACCTGCTGCCTTTCTTCTCCTCTGAGTTATGTTGTAGCAAAGGCTCGTTTATCAAAGGGGCAACAGGATGGCTATCTTTTCTCTCAGACTGGTCTTCTACACACAGAGGTACAAAGACATACAAACTATACAATGCCTTATTTCTGTAACCACATGATAAACAGCTTTGTTTTGCATTATTGTAATCTACATGCCAAATTTACCAATGACTAATAGAAGATTACCATATGCTATCACATCATTAACACACAAGTTGCAATGACAGTTCTATTTTCTATATATTAGATCTTTATTAGTATAACTACAAGATTTAAAACACAGTCATTTCTTAATAATGACCCCATAGAAAAGCAACTAATGAAGTCATTATAGTACTGAGGGTTTTCTGTACCAAATATAAGATGATATTATCCAAACTGATTTCTGGAACAAAGAATTTGAGTTTGAAAAAGCAGAGTACTCAAATTCAAGCTTCAGGGAGATAAAGTCATCACTTTAAGCCAAGCATTGGGAATTAGGTATGACTTGTACCACAGGAGAGTGACTGTGACAGCTGAAAATATTAAATAAATTCAAGTAGAGAAGATAATCTCTCCCTCCTTTCTCCCTACCTAACCAAATAGCTTACTGTAGTCCAGTATACATGCAGTCTGGTATTCTATCAGCATCATTAACACTGCACTTTCAGTGGGAAACACATAAAACAACAGCCTAATCCAGCATCACAGCAAGAAGATAAAATGGAGACCAAGGGAGAGAGATGAAAGGGAACACAGAAAGCAAGAGAAGCTCAGCAGTTTGCCATCAGAGGGAGTACCAGCCTTAAACACGAGTGTTCAGTTTCCAGGTGGGAGCAGACACAGCTCTGCTGCGATTATGAACATCTACACAGGTTTAAGGGAGGGCTGCTCCTCCAAGTTCTTGTTGAGAAAGAGCATATATGGCAAAACATGAAAGCAAGAAAACAAAGTCTTTGTTAAAAACAGAGCTGCTATACTATTTTTACATGTAGAAAGACACAGCCATGGGACAATGAAAAACAACTTCAAGGTTCTGCCCATTTAAATTGCTAATATTAAAAAAAGTTAGGAAAAAAGTGCTCCTGATCCTTTTTTTTCAGTAAACTTACTGCCTTCAAAAGCAAAAAAAAAAAGCATTCTATATTGCAACATGGAGCTTGATTTTGGGTCTGACTGAATTGAAATGGGAAACACTAAACAAATAAGACACATGACTAGATACCAACCCAAACTCTCAGCTCCACTTGGTCTATTCAGTGCCAAGCGTGCCTTCAACACACTGCATGCTCCTCAACATTACCTGTGAGAGCAGATCCTCAGCTGAGAGGCAGGGAGAAAAGACAGTGAATGATTCTATGTAAAAAGAAATAATATTCCACCACCCACAAGTTTCGAAGATTTCTTTTCTATCCCTGCTCCTAAAGAGGGAATATAAACCCCTCAGCATATTCAAGACTGCCAGACAAGGTCTAGACTACAACAAAGCACTATCAGATCCACTCTGTTTCAGAAAGTAAAATGTTTGCCCATTTACCCATTTTCCGAGTTGCAGAACATAGTAACTTCCTCATACACTAGGAAAAACAGATATCTATATTCCAGAGGTACTGAAAAAGCAGCAGAGTAGGTCTACAGTACCTCACTGTATTTTCTACATCCAATCAATGGAGCCATTCATTTGCTCATCTTCATTTTTCCTACTTAACAGTGGTCTCAGCAAAATCAGCAGAAGTCTGGCATCTTTTAAAAATAGCGTCAACTGCATTTTAGTCAGGGGAAACAAACAAAAAAAAAAAAGACTGCTTCCTTAATTTTAAAAGGAAGGTGAACTAAAATCTGATTGAATCATAGGTAAATAACTCTTGTTGGGGTGGGGAAACACTCTTTTTCACAGGAATCAAAAGCTGGAGGCACATACTTGGTGTTAAGTACGTCTTCGTCTGCTTAGGACAAGTGTAAATGAGTCACACCATCTGTACTCACACTCAAAGGATAGTCTGGCAAGATAGCAGGGAGAGCACAAAGCAATACAGCTCTGCTCTTAATGCTATGGATGCAGTTAGGCTGGGAAACAGAGAAAGACTTAGCAATTAAACTAAGAACTGCCTACAGGGACAGTGAACACCTTATCCTCTGAATTTATATTTATTTATAGAGTCCTACACAGAAATCTATAGTACAGAGGTACCTACAAACTCACATGTAACAACACTGCAGAGGCTGATTTATGCTGTATTTCACTTGAATATTTCTATCTCACAGAATAATGCAGAGATGCTCAAAATATAAATAGCTTGGAGCAAGAAGTCATTGTGGAACATCAATAATTCAGAGAGAAGCTATTTAAGATAACCATTTATTATAAAGACAAGACCAAATGCATTACAAGAAAACAAAAACATGAAAACAACAGAATCCACACTGGCAAGCAGCCTTCGGAAGTGAGTTGTGCTGAGCAGAGTAAAAGCAATAACCACACTGGAAGAAACAAGGAGCTCACAAAGACGCAGTGTGAGACTCATTTCAGCAAATGCTGGGGAGGTCTCATCCAAAAAGGTGACTCGTGGCAGTATCTGAGGGAGGGCAGACAAAGCCATCACCAGCGTCTGGAGCACCATGCCACAGAAAGCTGCTATTCCCAAAACAGCTGGGGGAGTGGAGGGGGGGTGGAGGTCATTAAACAAATTACTAATACTGGGAAAATGCACCAAGTTCAGGTTTCTTCAGTTTTCTTTTAAAAAATCCTGGAAAGTCAAACTACGTGGAAGGCTGAGCTTACCAACATTATTTTAGTTGCAATAAAAGCAACATATTTTAAAATACAAAACTAAGCTTTACTTTGGATCTTAGGATATGTAATTTAACATATGTAGCACTGAACCTTCATCTTTTACATCCGATGAGAGTCAGTGGTACCAACGGATGCTGAGGCTGTTTCAATGTAGCACAAACACAGGGTTTATTTATCATGGTTACATGTAAACTACAGGACTTACAGGAAGGACAACGAGTTCTTCCCAAAATATTCCTGGATATCTCAGAGCATCTGCTGTTCCAAAATCCTTATGATGATTTATTTATATTTGCACCAAGCTTTGAGAAGCATGAAATGTACAATTAATTTAGAATGGTATGTCACTTTCTCCTCATTTTCATGCCTTCATCTTTTAATTATATGAGAAAAGTATTTATGATCTTAAAAAAAGATCACTGATGCACTTATGTTGGTTTATTTACTTGATCCTCTCATTTTTTGTTGGTTAAAATCAGGCATATTATTTCAGAGCATTCTAGAGGTTATATTGACAGCATTTACAACTCCCAGCAGGTTTAGCAGCAGCAGATATTCGCAAGGATGTCTGCCCCCAATAATCCCAGTTCACAAGTAGGTACACTAACATAAAATCAATACCATTAACATACACACACAGCTGTGAGTCGAGCTGATTTGAGGGAGGGAGGAGGATTTGAGATGGTAGGAGGATGCTATCCTATCCCTTGCTATTTCCTCAGTGACTACTGTTTACCAAGGACAACCACGCGGAGGAGCCTCACAAGCAAACAAAGCAGTAATTCAAGCTGCTTCATTATGAATCAGCAGAACTGTCAGAGATCATGGCAAAAGTACTAGGCCATTTTAAATAAAAGTAAATTAAAAAACAGATTTAATAGCCCTCCTGATGTTGAATCCTACTCTGTGATTTGCTATTCAGATAAAAGCTTCGAGCTTGAACAGTTCCTTGGCATAAAACAAGAGGTGAAATAATGAACTGACAAGCCTGGAGACTTGTGAACCTATGAAGCATCCCAAACGACATAAGTGAAAACACGTGTTGATCCTCTGATGTTCACACCACTGTTCAAAATGAAAAATGATCAAAGCAGAAGAGAAAGGAGAAAGATCCCCTAGCAAATCCAGAAACCTTTACCTACATGTTATTTCAGCATGTGTACATGTATAATTTCAAACAATAACTCCTTATGCTTATACAGAAAGCCGTATCAACATAGAAAATTCTTATGATATACTTGGAAATGACACACCTTAAAAAAAAAACCACAAACAAACCATTGCAACTCAGATGCACTTTTACAATTCTTTAAGCACTTCAGAGATAATTTCCATTTAAAAGTTTGGGAAGAAGGCAAAGCAAGCAGAAGATGAATTCCGATCGAACATAACATCAAAAGGACAGATAGACAATAGCATTGCTCCTCTTAAGCTGAGGGAAGAAATATTTACATTTCACACATCTTTTAGCAAGGTAATTATCTGGATAAAAATAAGGTAGCATGCAATGAGTCACAGCAATTCATACATAAACCAACCCATTAAGAAACTTCACAACCAGGACAGACTTCTTTAGAACCTACAGCCACACTTCAGAAACACCATACATAAGACCAGAAAAAGGTAATGCTTTCCAATCTGAACAGATGCCTCTCACATTCCAAGAGAAATATAATAAAGAAGTGATGTTCATAGACATTAAAATCAGAAGAAAGCACAGGATTGGAGCTATTTGAATCTATGTTTGTCCATAGGAGGTTACCTACAGTCTGGCTTCACAGAAACCTCAGTGCTTAAAACACACAAGAGGACTGAAGAGTTAAAACTCTCAGATTATGACTGTGGAACAGAGACTTTCTAGTATACAGCTGTGACATATTTCAGATCATCGATGGCAAGACAAAAGTTAAAAATGGATATTGGGTATAGGGAGGAAAGAATTGCATACTTTAGGTATCTGGCAAGGCACAAAGATTAGACTTGATCAATAGTATTTACAGGATAGCAGGGTGGCAGTTTGTGAGGTAATCTTTTACCAGTACACCAGCTTTAAGGGATTGTTTCTTAATTCATGGGTTTTAATCATTACTATTTAATTTTCATGTATCTGAATTTTAACATTTCCACTCTACCTATTACAAGTGCAGGAAAACCAGGAAGAAGGGTTAGGAGCATTTTAGAAAATGCACATCCATCAGACAGAATAATAAAACAAATACTATTTCAAACAAAAAAAGTATGCATTTGCAAAATTAAGTTATAGGCATAGAAAAGAATGCCTACTGCAAACATTCAGCTCATGTACTAACAGGAATAAACTATCATAAGTAAAAACTTCCTTGGAGTTGTTCCTCCCTCCCTGAAAGGAAAACAGTACCTTTACAAAGAATTTTTTTAGACTCATTTTTAAAGTGAAAACAGAAGAGCATCCAAATGGTCTCACCGGATCTTTAATGGGGAAGTGCCATAATACACAGGGAATAACAGTGCCTGTGGTCATTTCTCTATTCCCAGGGCAGCACTCCAAATAGCAGCTGTCCCCTTAATCCTATTGACTAGGCCTTTTAGGGAAAAAGACTGGAAAACATAGCAAAATATACAGAATAAGCAGCTCTTTGAATAGATTTCAGAGTCTGCAATTTCATATAAACACCAGTGCACATGGGGTGGGGTGTTATCAGCCTTGAGGCTATTGTTACAGGACAAAAACAAGTTTTTAAGACGGGACAGGAGAAGAGTCAGAATTCACTTGGAACAGAGGCATTCCACATAGGTGTGCCTGAACAAAGCTTTGAGGTTTTAACACAGCTCAGCAATACACAGCTTTCGTATCCCAAAATGTAACACACTAAAGGAGAACTGGCCAGTAGACTCAGAGACACATTTTCACATAGGCATGCAGCAGCACTTCACCTTAAGAGGCCAAATAAGCCAGTGCCAAGTCTAATACTTGAGTGAAAACCAAGACCTGCACTCCAGTTCACTGTAATTCCACAGGAAACACAGAGTACTACCACACATTTCAGGACTTCCTTGCTCCAGGGAAGAATCCAGTTGCTTGGACAGGTCACATGGCCAAACATCTCCTTTATGTGCACTCTGCCAGTTGCTTAAAGCTTAAATCATGACTGCCACTTCCACATAAACTGGAAAATTGGCATTCTTACCTGCCATGCACAAGTCCCACAGCAGATTGCACTACATCAATACAGCCTGCAAAGGGAAGAACATCAGACATCTCTGACTGCCAGAAGTCAGCCACCTTTCCTATCTGACCTGAGCACTGCTGTACCTAAGGGGACAATTTTGAAGTTGAGCAAGATATGGTCATTCCAGGAAAAAAAAGTAATTACTTTTTAAAAAATATTATTACATTTCACAGACAGTGGAACATTTTGAGGGACAAGGAAATAGGTTAATTGTTACAACTATGTCCACTTGCATAGTGGACACAGACATTCCCAGGAAAATTAATCCCAACCAAGTAATGCCATCAATCTAAAGCAGATCACATAAACCAAACTAAGACCTTGCTCAGTTGAAGTGCCATTACACTGACTAAACAGAATTAATTTCCAAAGTACATTTTGCTACCTAAAATCTAGGCGCAATGCTCTTAAAAACAAGTAAGACAAGTCAGATTTTTTTCTTGACAGACAGGAACCCAAGGATTGTGCTACACAAAAATTTGAAATTTTCACTTCTTCAGGGTGAAGACTGGAGGCCAGATGGGAAAAGATTGTGAGGACATCTCCTCTTATGAGGAGACACTGCGGGAGCTGGGCGTGTTAGGTTAGAGAAGACAGAAAAGGGCTCTTATCAATGCTTATAAATATCTCAAAGGTGGGTGCCAAGACGATGGTGCCAGACTGTTTTCAGTGGTGCCCAGTGACAGGAGCAGTGCCCATAAGCTAAACCAGAAGAAGCTTCACCTTAAGACAAGGAACAATTTCTTTCATTGAGCTGGCAGAGCTCTGGAACAGGGCTGCCCAGAGAGGTCGTGGAGCCTCCCTCTCCAGAGACATTTAAAACTCACCTGAGAATGTTTCTGCATCACCTGCTCTTTGTGACCCTGCCTTGGGAGGGGCTGGACTGATCATCTCCAGAGGTCATTTCCAACCCTAATGACATGAAGATGACCTTCCAAACACCGAACAGCAAAATGATGTGCACTAAACAGGGTGTAATCCAGCACACCAAAACCAGACACAGAAGAAACCCCCTATAAAATGATTATTCTAGCATGTCTCCACCAGAGCAATGCAATATTGCAGCAGTTTCTCAGCCCTGACTGCTTAAATCCCTCCAGAGGGAGAAGACAAGCACGCTACCACTAAATAAGATCCAGGTGTAACACTTCAGAACAGGCAGCTGACTGCTTTACTAACACTTTTTCAACCAATCTTTACTTGTGTTCAGAAGAAGGGCAGACCCGGGCAAATCAAAGGGAGTTATCTTGGGTTCTATTTTTGCTTTTTGGATGCACTTAAATAGCCCATGATAACCTTTACACTGCATTAATTACTTTAATGCAATAATAACTGTACTCTTATACTTTTGCTATGCTTTTTAATTTGTGATTTTATCAGTGCAATTAACAAAGACAGAAATAATAAAAAAAAAAATTTAAGTTGATCTAATTACATGTGCCAGTAATTAAAATCTTCCCAAAATATCTTGAGTTAAGTAGTCCATAGTATTTCCTTCACACAACGATAGTTAATGAGCTGAATCAATGACTTGGGGTTGGCCACAAAGTCTGTTAAAATTTTAGGATTAGCACAGTTCTGTCAGACTTCACTTCATATGAGAGGCTTTTCTTTTTCCCAGCTTCTTCTGGTTTTCAACACTGAACAAACCAATTAAGAGGAGTAATTGTAAGGAAAATACCATTTGTTCCAGAAGAAGCTACTGTCTAATGCTGCTTTCAAACAGTGAGCTTTCACAAACTCGTTCCAAGTGCTTAGCTCATGACTTCCGTCCCTGAAGCAGCTTGAATTCAGTCCTCTGGCAACAAATATATACTACCTAAGTGTTTTTTTTAATAATTCTTTGAAAGCAAGTAGATGCTGTACTTAAATCTTACCAAGTTATATTCATATATTTTCCTAAAATAATTTTTAAATCAAGAATTCCCCATTCCTGCTCTCTACATACTCGAGCTCGAACATTCCCTCGAATTTCCCACAATCCATGCCAATAAACCACACTGAAAATAGATTAACCTTTTGTCTAGTCTTATCACTGAGAACCTTTGTACAACATAATACAAAAAGCACAACAAAAAAGTACTCTGTATCTCCTATAAAACAAGGAACATAGAGTACAGACTAACGAGAAAATTGCCACGAATGTAATTTAATTTGCAGCATTGACTCTTGATTAAACACTAGTAGCTACGTATTACAGGTATTCTCAAAACTTTGCATACTTTTAATAACTTGATTTATTTCAGCATAGCAAAGAGGATTCTGCTATCTTCTCATATTCTGTTCTCTTACCAAGAAAATCTATAATCTGATAGTTAGGTAAGATCTTTTAAACATCAAACTATGTTTCTTATTAACACTGTGCAAAATGGTTCTTTATTTAATGATTGTCATTCTCATTCCCTCTCCCCACTCCTCTCTCATTCCAGTGTTCATTTGTTTATGTTTTACATTTTTATGTCACCCATGTGGGTTTTGACACCTACTAGAAGCAGCATAGTACCACCCTCCAGCCCACAGCAGAGACAGCTGACCTACTCAGAAAGCAGCCCCTGAGTGGCTGCCTAAAATGAAAAAAAAAATGTAAATGGTGCTGATGGCCAGCTACAAGAACTACCCTGAAGAAGGAGCTGTGACATGAGTCCTCACAAACATACTGGTGATATGTAAGCAGCTGTTTGTTTGGAAACCATTAAGAACAATTTTATTATACCCTTATTTGCCAAGGTAATTATTCCCAGTGCATTCTCACAGTCAAAAGACATGCCCGATTTCGTTGGGTTTTTTTTTTAAGAGTGTTATAGTTTTACCATTGCTGATTCCAGAAAATTAAACCAGTCAGATGAATGAATAGCTTCATCCATAACCTGCTGAATTAAATGTTTTTCCAGAACAATTAAACTGAGAAACAGACTAAAGCAAGGAACAGTCCACCTTGATAAGGTTTTCATTAATGGCAATTCAAAATGTTATCTTCTCTAGCTGCTGATAAAAATATTTGCACAATCAGTGTGCCTATGTTGTGGTATCCATATAACTATACGAGGTGATATGTAGAATATAAAACACTAACTTCTACTTTTTGTTTCCATTTCCTATTGAGCTGAGCTGAGAAAATTTCTCTCGTTACAGAAGGCTGCAGTTTATTCTTTGACTTGCTTGCTTTGTTAATTACTATTTGTAGAGTTTATTTCAACTTAGACATTTTTTCTATGAGCGTGTTTTCTTATAGACATTTCCCTACCCCAAGCATATATTTCTGTGCAGCGAGATGGAGGGATCACTAGTCACAACAGACATGACTCCAAGCCATCACTGGATGCTGTCCAGGAATTAAAGCTGCACACATAAGAAGCACAAATGTTAAAGAATCTTCTATCCATATATGTTTCTATGGAAAAAAAAGGCTGCAGCAAGTTCCAACTACTTTTGGCATATGGTTGTCAGGTAACCAGATTACCTGAACACAGTCCTACACTTTCACAGAAACCTCCTGAGAAGAGATGGAAGGCAAGAGAAAGTCTTTTTGGTACCATTTTCAGAGCTCCAGGTGTAAAACTGAGTGGTAGAGCATGTGATCAGCCTAAGAGGGGGAAAAAAAAAGCTTTAAAATGCTGCAGGAAAACTGACATGCTGTTGTCATATGGGAGATGGGAAAAAGCTGAGCATCCTGAAAGGCAGCACATGTGGTAAACAAGAATGTTACAGAGGAACTCTTTCAGAGATTTCAGTCCATGTAAATAAATCAACATAGTGTGTTATAAATAGAAACAGACTTCTGAAGACCCCGGTTCTTTCACAGTTACAGAGGAATTCACAACCACATTCAAACCCCAGAACAATCAGGAACCAGAGAAGAAAATCAAGCCTGTTGTTGAGTTTCAAAACACATTCTAATAAGTTTAAGACCAGCAGCATGAAAATTACTCAGAGATGAAGGTTCAAGGCAGACCACACTTGAGTTTCTCCCCTCACCTCCAGCCCCCAAACCAAAGGACAGTCACACAAGACATCATCTGTGATTACACGACTTCTGACACAAAGACAGACACTAGAGTAAGTTTATCTGATCCAAAACACTTCTCTGTACTTCCTACTTAGGAAAACTTTCAAGGAACACTTCACAGTCCTATGTTAACCTAAATAATTTGCCTCTCCCCTCCCTACCACTTTGCAGAAGAAAAGAATGAGAGACTGCTTAAGCTCAGCTACCAGCTACTATTAAACCATGGCCTTAGGCAGGGGATTAGAAGCCAGTGAGTTTCAACTATTATTGTTAGAAACCTTGCAAATGAAAAAAAAAACTAAACCAAAAACAACCCAAAGAGAAGCACATCATTAAACTCTATCCTAAAATTACTGAACTCTAAGCTTTCATGAAAATTTACCCAATCCACTGGCTTAAAAGAATGGGATTTATTCAGGAAATATACTCAATTTCTCACACACACAGTCACCAGAGATACATTTGCATTCAGTAGCTCATGTATCTGTATTTCCTTCTCCTATCTGTCAGCTGAAAATGTTGGCCTTCACTGTGGTAGATAATTTCCAAGTCACATAATTAGCATAGTTTTGGCTGTTAATTAACCTCTTAAAAGAAGAACAGAATTTCAAGAAAACATACCCTAAATTTTCTGTCAGTATTTAACCTTGCTTGTTACAGGTAATTTTCATTGCTTCTTATCTAGTGAAAAAATCAAGACAGTGCAAATATACACCTAAGGAATTGACACCTCACTTCTGCAGCCATACCACACTGAAAAGCAAGAACTTGGCATCCTGAACAGGCATCCCATGACAACACAGCATTTCCCATGTCACTGCATTCCACACAAGAGCAGGTCACAACACCTTGAGGTCAAAGGATGTCATTCCAACAATTCCATCCTACTCTTACAGGTTACTTTTCCCAAAAACAAAGTGTGTGTCAGGCATCATAAAAGAAGTACTAGTGGGTAGGACAGTCATATATATATATATATATATATATATATATGTAAAAAACCCAAAAACCAGGGCTTTTCTGGATACATCTAAAACACCTGTAAGTCAGCAGAGATAATAAGGGTTGCTACAACATGAAAGGCTGAGCTCCAGCAGACACTGCTGAGCTCTCTTCTTGCAGGCACATTGTTCTGTCTTTGGGTTCACTGTGGCCGACTGCTGCCAGCAGATCAAGCTTCAGGCCTGCAAGTTTTATCTGTGCTTGTGGCCATTCTGGAGGCAAAGAGCTGATTTTCTAAAGAACTTACTCCAGAATGTCAGTTCCTAAAGGACTCTGCAACACCTCCAATCCACATGGAGAGTGCTGCTAATGCTGGTGTGGCAAACTTCCAGGGATGGGGAGCCGAACTTCCCGGAGAGGCTGCCCAGCACTGCTGGCACTGCTGTCCCTCCCTGGTTCAAACAGATACTGTTTCTTTGGCTCATGTAGGCTCCAGCAGAGAGCTTTGAAGAAGGAAACACATCTCGCTGCTCCCCCATGGAAGGGGTGGGATGTCGAGACAGGAAACCAGTGTAATACTCTAAATGCACCGGGTATTTTGTACAGCAAAAGAGAGCCTTCCAGATGACAATAAGGTTAAAATGCAAAGATATAATCAACAATTTTTTAACAGTCGTGGCAATTTTTCTGCAAAATTCTTCTAATACTTGTGGACACAGACTCATGAACCCTGGCACTTCTAGTAATTATTCTTGAATTATGTATGCAGTAAGTTTAATACTTACATGATTACTAAAGCAGTTTTAACACATGCCGAGTATTACAGAAATTTTATCAACCCTCAGGTATGAAAACCCCATAAATAATCTGTTCAAATGCAAGCTATCAAACAATCACATTTTTTACACAATTATAGCTTGTAGATGTTGAGAGTTTAAAAAAAAGGAAGCAAATTCATGATGTGCAGAGTGAAAGTACTTTCAGAGCTAAAACATATGGCTGCATATTTGCCCTTTGATATACTTGATCCAAAGATATTTTTTTTAAATCTCTTGGTGTAGAAAAACAGCAGGAGGCATCCTCTTCTCTCTATTATTCACGGTGTTAGTTTGAGATTGTAGATGCTGTGAAAGTCCCCTTCCTATGCTGTAAAAAGGTGCAGTAGGTAGAAAAAGGAATCAATATCTTCAAGTCATTGAAACACAGCCCCAGAGTGTAGCTGGATACCTGTTGGTTTTTGGATGATCCTTGACTATGAAACTTGAAGTTCATCAGAAGAGCATTGCTGTCCACTGATGCTGACAAGCTGGGATATCCTAACCCTTTCTGTCCTCCTGGTTTTCTCTGCTGTTTTATAAATCCTCTATTCACCTTTCTTTTTCAGTCTCATTATAAAAACATTCAAAGAACTCCTCTCTTGAGCTCTGTTTCTTGTGGAGTAGATTAACTTGACTGTTTACATCCCTGATTGTGGTAATTATAATTTGCTAAACTTATGGTAAAGAGAATAGAGAAATATCTATGGACAAGTCATAAAATATTCTTTATTTGAAAGGTTCTATTTTAACAGATTTACCATTCTGTGATCAAAGTAGTGTTAGATAATAAACTTTAAGTGTCCCTGTGCTTGTGGATGGGAAGAAACCATAAACAATGTCATGGCGTAGGAGTGTAAGAAATAAATGAGCTGGTTGGTTACTACAGGATCAGTACTGTTGCAGATGACAGAAACAAGAAGAGAAAAGTGTTCTTCGACAAGAACTCCTTAATACTGAAAATTATCCCCCAAAATGAAAGAGCACTGTTAAAATTAAAAAAAAAAAAAAAAAAAAGAAAGTCAATAGATACAGCAGAGCTATAAAACAAAATGTGGCTTCTGGAACTGAGACAGGAGCAAAGGAAATAAAAGCCATCAGGAGTACCATTACAGGGTTCTGATTTGGCAGAGAGTGCACAGCATTAAGCATAAGACCTCTTTCTATCGATCCTCATGCTTTAGCAAACACAGCAGGGATGGAACAAAACTCTGCAGTTACAAAGGGACAGAGCAGAGGGGTGGAGATTCCATTAACACTCTGCTCCTGAAGCATCCTTCTACCATGGCTTGGGACACTGCACTACTTCGAAACAATGAGCAATAATGTAACCAGAAACACAATGCTAGAGTTTTGGTTTTCTTCCTCTCCATATTTTATGTCCTTAATTTTAATGCATAAAATTATGCATTAAATAATTTTGTGAGGACACACCGGCGAGTCAGTGAAATGTTAGCAGACACTACACAGAGATCTGAGGCAGGAAAGACACATCAAGTGCTTAGGATGAAAAAAAAAAGGACTTGCACAGATTACCTGCCCACTCTCATGAGCAACAGACAGAAGAAGCAGATGACCCAAAGATGAGACAGGGAAAGAGAGAATACCAATTACCTCTAACACTACAAAATCAGTCTGAAGCAATGGACTTAAATTACTTAATTACTTATTAGTTATAGATTATGTTAGTATATAAATAACTACAGAACTTCCAGAAAACGTTTTTTACTGCCCCCAGGTGAGCTGTCTATGACACAGGTAGTTCCTTCACCTATGAGCTGGGTAGATCCTGATCTTTTATGCCGCCTGCTGCTTGATGAGCAGGTTCCTGATGGAAGGTTCAACTTTGTAAAGGGGACCAGCATAGATGGAGCTATCAAAACGAAATCAAAAAGGAGGACAAACAGCAAAATCTTGAAACAAAACATGGATTTTTCATGATTGCTGGAAATTCTGTAAGGTCTAGAAAAAGCTCATTGTGGTCTTAACGCTTTAACTAACTGTAATTTCATTTTCATTTTGTCATGCTGACTGTCCTTGTTTGTACTCCCTTCTCTTCCCTCATTAAGGCACTGCTGTATCTTGACTTTGCCAAAGTAAAAGAAAAAAAAAATCCAGATGCATCTTTCTTCTCTGCAGCAGATGGAAGCAGGTACAGGACTTCAGCACAAAGTGAGAGTGGACCTTAAGCATAATAGCATGACTGCAAAATGACCAAGAATGACTTACAGGCAAATGCTCATCACCTTGAATTAGAAAGGCCATTAAGTGAAGTTGCTTTGTTTGAGAGTATGGAACCATTAAACACTTAGGATGACTTCACAACAGTTCAAGACACAGTCAGAATTAGATTTAAGTCATGTAAAGTTACCTACAAAACCTGAACATTCAGGAAGTTCTAATATGAGTCAGTTACAATTACTTGTAAACACTTTCACCCCCATCCCTGTTAATTTAGTTCTGAAGTTTAACAACATAAGCTTAGATTGGTTTTTCCCTTTTGTTTTACCAGACCCCAAGCATTAGAATAGGCAGACCTCTGTTTCACACTTCTCAAATTTATATACAAATTCAGTAATTTACTGAGAAATATATTTGTTCTCAGGCTGCCCTAAGACTTTTTTCATGTAAAAAACCCAATCTACTTACATAGTACTGTTCACTCCATTCACATACATACATACGAGAGCAACAATGAAAATCTCAGATTATATTCAATTCACGGTAAAGAGCATCTCATTACTTTAGGCCAGAAGTCACCAGGTGCTTCAGCTAACAAGCAGGTTCTCAATCTACAAGGGTGCTACAAACCAACTATTTTGTCCCTCTTTTATTTGCATATCACTGCTGGTGCTTCCTCTTTGCCTCTCTGCACCCACACAGCTGGCTACAAGTCTCACCCTCCCTTCTCTCCCAGCTGCTCAGTCCCACCACTCTTTCAGCAGCTCTGGTTTCTGTGCTGAAATGGGTCAGTGCTGTATAATTCATCAACACTTGATTCACAACTGCATTAACAGAGTTAAACTGGTATATTGTCACCCCCTGGGGAGAGTGCTAATGTCTTTACTAAGGAAAGAATAATGTTCCCTGATACCTTGGAGCTTAAACATTAAGATTCTTTTCTCATTTGTACAAAGGATAACACCAAGACACCTTATCTCAGATGCATATTCAAATGCTGGATTAGACCTTGCCCTCCACCCCCAACAATGAAAGGAAAACAAACCCCAAAAAATCTGCACTGTAAGCATGCTCCCAGCACTCAGTGATGTACTGCTTTGTTTACCTTTTATTGATGTGAAATGTTCTGTGATTCGTATTGTGATACAGGTTATTTAAACACAAACATTATAAATAACTTTGAAACAGTTAGTCACTGTAACTAAGGCAACCAATCTCCCACTCAATTTCCAGAAATAGGAGTAAGGAATAGAGGTAAGAACAAAGTAAAAAGTTGGCAGGAGCAAGAAAACAAATCATCAGATACTAGTTTGACCTCGGGATGGCCCTGCAGATTAGAGAAAAATATCAGGTATGGCAAATGAGAAACAAACTAGTTGACAAAAGATGAGGTGGAGAATATGAAGTATTTAATACAAAATATACTTAATTTCAATGCTCTTATTCCACAATCCATTTTAGTGAATGGAACAACTATATAAACCTGAGAAAGTAACAATCCCTGTCAGACAGCAGACCGCTGTCTCAACAGCTACTCGTTTCCTACAGGAATCATCTTTTTTGTGGGTGCTAAGGAAGTCACTTCTTCATAGAGACGTGCACATTTGCCTCATTTTTCCCCTGATATCTGCCTCCAAAGAGTGGTCAGAAACCCTCGATGCTATCTACATGAATAGACCTTTATATCCTCACAGAAGGCTGCTGAGTTAACAGGATCCGCCTTAAGGGTCTGACTGCAGAATCAAGGCTTGCTTTGTTTCTCACCCACCTTTTTTTTCCTTCTTCTTTTAAAAGGTTTATTTTCTTGACTGAGGAGAGCTGCTTGTTCACAAGCCAAAAGTTCCCAAGTTATCATGGGGCAATCTGATCCCCCCAAACGAGCACGTGGTAGAACCAGGTTCTCTCAACACATTCTAATGGAAGGGCTGGTAATTACTGCATATAACAAGATAAACAGAGTTCAAGTTACTCCAAGTTGTCCATCAGCTAAAGAAAGTTATCTTCTCAGCACATGTACGTTCTTAGCCTGGGAACAAGAGACCTAACAGTAAGACTTTAGGTGTCTTGGTAAGAATTATAATTTCTTTATTTAATTATCTTGTATAGAGCCTGAAAAGATTAGATGCAAATTTTAGGAAGAACATATGATGGACAACAGAGCACAAAGAGTTGGTTCTTAACAAGATTAATGAAAGAAATTATTGGGTTTTTAAAAAGAAGAGTAACTTTAAAGTAACTTCTACCAAAAAAAGTAAAAAATAAAACACACATCTCATTAGTCTACATCTGAACAGAATTTGTAGAGCAATACCACATAATTCTATTCCCACCATATCCCTCCCTCACTGAACAGCAGCAGCTCCTTTTCATCACCACAGGAGATCATTCCTCCTCTTAGTGTAACAAGGAACTAGTTGGGACATTTATTCTTGGCATGAATTCTAAAAGAATGAAGTCTAACGCTGGCAGTAATGAAAATAGCAACCATAGAGGCATTCAGAGCGTTCACTATGACACTGCAAACATTTGTTTAACTGCCAATTGAACAAGATCCATCTCAGCTAAGAGAAAGATATAAATGGGCAATAAAGAAGTCAGTGCTCTCACTGTTCAAGGACTTTATAGATAAGTGGTCACTCTAATATCCTCATGCAGTTGTTCCTACTCACATCCTTACTGTTCATATCTGACTTCTGGAAATAAATGCACTGCCTCAAGCACACTCTAGAAGTCATACAGAAAAATCCCATACAAAATCCTTTCAAATGCCCATCATTACTAGCCCTAAGATATCTTCCTATTACACATTTCAGATTCAGAGAAAACAGGAAAAGCATAATTAAAACTATGAAAGAAAAGTGAAAGAAAAAAAATAAAGCTTTACCAAATACAATGACGCTGCATCCAATGAGTTTTGCCAGAAATAGTTATATAGCTGCAAAACTAAAGGAAAAAAACCCAGCCAGTCTTCTTCAGTTTCATACCTTTCATCAGAACTCTGCTGAGATGTGAGTTTATGTGAGCCTAAAAGATGACCTGTAGCCATATATGCAGGTAAGGCTTGTAACAGAAAAGGAATGAATCCCTGGGCTGCTGGGCCATCCAAATTTCACCTACACACTAAGAGAAATGAAGCTGTCAATTACTGCCTAGGTGTAAGAGAGACTCATTCACAAGCCATTAAAGTAAGAATTTATCTGTTCTGGGAAACAGTTAAGGTACCTAGAAACTGTGAGTGCAGAACAAAAAAACCCCAGAAGACACTTAGCCTTTCACAGTTAGCTGTGCAGAGGTGAGAGGGCTGTGACACAGCAGACCACAGTGCAGATCACTATGGATACCCACAAGCAACTTACTCTTTTTTTTTCCCCCCACCCCATACCTTCCCTTCCATACACTCCACTAAAAAGGAGGGGGGAAAAAAAAATGTTATTATAAAACATTAGTGGTCCTTGACCTAAACTGGATTTTCAGTGCAGTTTCTTACAGCAGTGTAACACAGCATTTCATGAACAAACAAACTCTGACAGGCTTTGTCTCACTTAGCCTTTTTCTAGTGAAAGCACCATCTCATCTAGAAGAACCTGGTATACAAGCACCAATACATGAAGACAATACAAAAGCAAACAAACTTAAGAGCAAATACCTCAATCATAAGGTATATTTATCATATTTTTAATCTCTACCTAGAATAGTTTAATATTCAGAATTTGCAGATTTGTTTCCTTTCCAACTGCACAACACTGCACAAAACCCCAAGAGCAACCAGAACAATCTAAAGTTTCTAACTTGACACTTGAATGATTGTTTTTCTGTACCTGAGTTACAGTTTGCTATTGAGCATTACAGGTATCAGCATTGCCCAGTACAGTTCAATTTAGCTTTAAATGCAATTTTAGCAAACACAGCTTATGAGTTTTTTTGATACCTGATATACTTTGAAAGCAAGCATAAGTCACTTCTGAAAGTCCAGTGTACACCCTCAATTATGTCAAAACTTTGAAATATATTCCTACCTGGTAGGATGGCAAGGCAATAAAGCTCGAGCAGTAACACGAATTTACAGATAATGTACTGGCTGGCTGGTTGCTGAACCCAAGGAAAGGCCTATTTTTCCCAGCACGTGGAATACCTGTATTCTGAAGGTTAAACGTGTCAAATCAGCCTCCACAGACAAACAAATATTTGAGCTTCACAAACACATTAAGCATCTGCAGGATCAAAGTTTTGTTTATCAGGTACTAAGTAAATTAAATCGAGCAAGCGGAACTGGGATTTCACCCTCTGAGCTCAACTATTTCTGCCTCAGAGCAGAATTTCTCACCTCATTGCAACCTCCCGAGCACTGCTTTTACACTAGCTTGCAGTAACTTGAAAAACAAAGCATGTGTAGGAAAACACTAAGCTTCTTGTATGCCATAAGTCTGCCTGTCCCCAGCATAATTCTGACACTTTTCACAGAGCCACTCTACATTATCAAACAATAAAATCAACAGGTTTATGTTGAATTTGGAAAAATAACCTTAATAATTACATGTAATTAATACTTCATTTAGAAAAGATTTTGTTTCAGAAAGTTATTAATGTGGCTGTTGCAGAAGGAGAGCAGCAAATCTGTTCCCTCTCCACAGCAGCTGAACAGCACAAACAACAGAGCAGCCCTTGCAGCTCCCTGTGAAGCACAGCCACCACTGAAGACAGAGTCACTGCAAGGACTACAAACACACCAGACAACTTGCTTTATTCTAACCAAACACAGCACTAAGAGAGCAAAGCATATGTTCCAGCAAACAAGAGCATGTTTCATGCACTGCTGAAGAGCAACACCTCTGCTCCCACACAGTCCCACAGGTTGGTTTTCATGAGGAGCAGGTGGTGCTGCACTCTCAGCTCAGCATCCTGTGCTCAAGGCATCCTGCAGCACACTGCAACACTGAGCTGCAGGAATGCTCTGAAACTACCCGAGCTCAGGGACTTCATGTTAACATGATTCCTCATGACTTTTTGGCATTCTTA
>JAHLSL010000044.1:10394209-10514105 GCA_025920805.1 Petroica traversi | reverse complement strand
CCTCAGGGGGGAGCGCGGCCCTCAGGGGGGAGCGCGGCCCTCAGGGGCTGCTCCGCTTTCCCCAGGTCTCGGCCGTCTCGGGCACTCGCACCGAAAAGCCTGAGGAAGGGAGTAGCGGCGCAGGCGGAATTACCCGGGGCGGGATTCCTCCAGCAGCAAAGGCAGCTCTGAGCTCCTGATCCAAGGGAAAGGGTCCTGGAAGGGAAGGGGAGCTGGAGGGGCGTCATTAACAGGCCAGATAAACACGCAGGGAGGCAGAATGCCCGGCGGAGCGGACACGTAGAAATGGAATACAGAAGTTAGTTAATTGGGAAAGAGAAAGGTGCTTTTGCAAGGTATTGATTCCGTGTTCGCCTCTTTTGGCAGAGGCCCAGCGGAGGTGTCACCTGCTACGCTGAGATGCCGTATTTTGACACGTAATTTGCAGGGTTGTTGGATGCTGACATCCAGCACAAAGACGTACTGGGACTTGGAAAACCTCTTGAGAGAGGAATGAGAAGCAGCGAACATAACCCTGAAATTAGACTGCTCAGCGTAGTAGCTGTGGATAGGAAAGAGTTGTTTTCTCCTGAGTTTTGATTTCCCCTCCAAAAAAAAAAATAACAGGCTGAAGAGAATGAGGCTCTTACGGAATTGCGTACTGCTCCAGACAGGGCTGAGATGAAGTGCAAGTTAATTGAATTTCTTGTAGCTTTAAAATAGACTGCGACTTCTTAATGCTCCACATACAGTTTAATCTACTCAGACTTTATGTTAACCTAAGAAAAATGAAAGTTTAATAAAGCAACGAGTGTATTCTGTGTGGACGCCCGTTTGTGTGGTTTTTCCCTTTTTCACGTGCCTGTTACTCCAGTGGGAGCCTGGCACATGGACATGTTCCCTTGGAGACTGGCAACATGAGAACACGGGTTTTCTATAGGTGGCAGCTGAGGCAGATGTTTTAGTTAGCTTTGAATCCCGAGATCTGAGGGGATGTGCTTGTGTTATTTTATTTTAACCAGTTAAGAATTGCAGTCTGATTTTACCAAGCAAAGGAAAAAAACTCAGCATTGTCACGCTTTCTAAATGAATGCTTTTGACATCTGGATGTGTCCAGAAATGCTGATTATGATAAGTAAAAGTTTTAGTTAATTTCAAATAGCCCTCTAATTTATTTGTGTATTTGTGTGCCTATGATTCTTTTTCTGTTGTTGATTGTTGGTGAATGGAAGTTTGCTGTGTGCAAATATGAAACAGGTAGGTTTTGGCACTATGCAAAACAGCTGAGGATGTGATAACCATGTGGTAAAGAGACCAATGGTTGTGGAAATTAGAGATAATTTTATCAATGCAGTCAGTGAAGGAGAAAATGACATCAGGAAGCTTTGCCTTTGCCTGTCCCCAAATTAGACTGCTCCTTTTCAAAGTGAAAAGAATGTCTGGGAGCTGATAAAAGTTCTTCTTCCCTGCATGAATCTTACCTGTTTTTTGAGTTATTCAGAAAAAACATCTTGCAATTCACCTATTTCAAGCAATTTATGTGAACAGTTCATTCTGCATGAAAATGTCTCATAAGCACCTCATGCAGCTTGGAGCCAGGTACAGTTCAGTAGGGGAAGATGTATCTTTTTATCTAAAAGATTGTAAAGATACAATCTTTATTATTGATTTCCCAGCTCCTGCTCCAGCACTCAGGACATGGCCAGGGACAGACCTGTTGGCTGTACAATATGAACCTAAATGTGTCATCAACCAACAGATCTCTGACCACTGATCTTTTCTTTTCCCCCCTCTGGGCTATAAGATAATATGGCATGAAACAGTTTAAGTGCTAAAATGCAAAAGTAAAAAAAAATTCTTGGAGATACCTGTTTGTTTCAGTTTAAGCAGGAGATGTTGTTGAGATGGATTGAATACATGAAGGTGGATAAACAGAGTGGGGGATTTTCTTAGTGTTGTTTGTCTGATACCAGTCAGTTGCATGTGGATATTTTTACTCAAGTCACAGTATAAATTACTGCCTTATTCTGGGCATAGCAGCCCAAATGGTCCTCAGAACTGAAAAATTATTATTATTATTATTAAACAAAAAATGAGCATAACACTGATATCAATATTGTCTGATCTGCTAGTGTCCCACAAAATACAGCATTTGACTGCAGAGTGATAGAAACAGAAGAGAAATGAAACCTCAGAAGTTAAATGTAACAGCGTTGAAAGGAAAGAAGCACTTTTAAATGTTGTGTTAAAGGGTAAGTGTGTGCCCAGGCAGCCCTTAGGAGCAGTCACAGAATATTTCACACAGGCCTGAGTAATGACATAAAGCCATACTGAAAGCCACAGCATTTCTGGTACTGTTCAGAAGATACGTCTGCAGAAGTTAGAAATTTCCACAACACTTTTTAATTGGACAATTTGTAAATTATTAGCAGCCTGTTCTCCTGAGGGCACACTTTCAGCAGAGAGCCATAGGCTTTGACTGCACAGCTCCCATTAATGTTAATATTAAATCTTCATGCTGTAACCTATCCCACAGCACGTAACCCTACCCGCTGTTTTAAAGATAGGACCATGTGTGCTGCACTGAAATACATAACAGGATCAAGTGAGGAGACCCTGGAAACCTCATACTGGAAATGTTTTTGAGCTCATCTGAAACGTCCTCATGATTTATTTACTTTGCCAGGAATGCCTGGATACTTGGCTCTTTCTGAGTGAGGGCTTCTGCCCCAGAGAAGTAGGTATTAATTCTTTTTTCATTGTTCAACGTGGGTAAACAGGCACAGAGGTCAACAGGCTTACACGAGGTCATGGCATGAGTCACTGCTGTGGCTAGGAATAGAATCCAGGAGTCCTCACTGCCACTGCTCTCCTCCAAACACTGCCCTGCACTCCTAAATTAAAT
Source organism: Petroica traversi (assembly GCA_025920805.1). NCBI lineage: Eukaryota > Metazoa > Chordata > Aves > Passeriformes > Petroicidae > Petroica > Petroica traversi. The sequence continues at coordinate 10,511,221 of JAHLSL010000044.1, read as the reverse complement.
CAGGGCTAATTTTATTTTTGCACAGAATACGAGGTGTCTGAAATCAATATAAATGTTATAGTTTCCTACAGAGGGATGCGTTTCACTCTATGGCCCTGAATCAGCACTGCTGGGGAGCTAGATGGAAACCACACTCATTTTATAATGGTATGCTGGGAGCATCATCATAAAGATTTTTACACATCCTGTGACACATTTTATCCATCAAAATCTAAAACAGTCAAGGTTTTGTAGTTCTGTCCCAGAGATTACATTTTGAAATGTTGGCAGTTCATAGTTACTGATTGTAGTGGAAACATGTTAAATGTCATAATGTCATCATCAATCAAATATCATCAAGTGGCACTTCTAAAGCACCATTATGCTCATTTGACCAATTTTGTTCCTGTCTGGTGCAGACAGGAGGAGAGAGAACTCCTGTGCCCTCCTTACTCAAACTACAAATTGAATATCCTTGGGAGGGTATTCCAAACACAAGTGTTCTTTGTGCAATCAGCAAGGGACAGGACCCGGCGAAACACCTCTTAAGTTCCTATCAGTCCTGCATTCTAAGGAAAATTCAAGTAGAAGTGAGAGAAAACAAAAAATTAAGAATATATAGATTGAAGCTGTGATGGCAAGAAGCTACATCGCTCACATTTTGATAGGATAAGTGTTGCAGGAAGTTTGCAAGATGTTTGATGTGCCCTTATGCTGCCTATTTTACAGTGTTACTGGTAAAAAGTATACAGTAATACTGGTAAAAAGATGATTAAAATGCAACCTTTACAAAGGTAGCAATTTTATCTTGAATTGCATATTAGAAGTCTTGTTCACATTTCTTTTAGTTTGAATAACATGCAACTTTTTTCCCATAAATTAAGTGTATCTTCTTCAGCAGGATAAGGTCTCCAAGAGGCGTAAGAGAGGTACAAGGGACCCTGGGATCTGGGCTTACACAGGAGAATTTTATCTGAAATCTGCTTATGATTTTTTTTAATGTCTCCAAACTGTTCAGGCATTAGTGAAAAGAAGTTGTATGCTTTTGGGAAGGCGATCTTAAAAAACTCTTAGTTCTGAGTAGTGAAAAGCCAAAATTAATATAATAAACATTAAATAAATAAATGATATTGTATCTTTAAACTTACCTGAGGCATGGAAGGAGAAAGAAAAACATCATTAATGTATTTTCTGGTACTAGCACAAGCCAAGATGACTCCTTGTTAAAACAGTGAATATCAGCACCCTTAAACATTCTCACATCAACCTACCTTGAATTAGTGTTTATAGACTAGAATATTTTGTTACATCTTTCTTTATATAAACAAAATGGAATATTTTATTTATGTTTTATTTATTTAACAAAAGACTCTGCTTTGTTTATATAAATAACCAAATGCCTCAAAATGTTGGGTTTTTTTCAGGCTCATTGTACATCACAGTGGACAGTATTCACTAACTGGAAACTCCAGTGGGATGTGATCTTGCAAATTATTTTTTCTGGCTTGGCCAGTTCTTCAAAGGCTAACACCCAAAGTGAAGCATAGGAGGGAATGAGTTCTGGTCAGTCACCTTGGCTCACTGAAAGCTTCGTGCACCATAAAAGTCTTGTTGGGAGGTTTCACCTGCTGCACAGGGATATTTTGTTGAAATGCATTTCACCAGTGCTGGAGCAAAGTATGAAGTGAAAGTAGTGAAAGTATTAAAATGGAAATGCTGATTTTGATGCAAGAAGCAAAATAGAGGCTCTGACTTCTGAATGAGAAATTCATGGGCATCCAAACCCCTTAATTTCTGGTGGTAGATGATACAGTATTGTGAGAAGAGGATTTCTGCATAGATAAATTTCCTCTCCTGATGAAATAAAGATTCCTTATTGACTATATCCTCTGGTTTTTGCTTTCAGAGTGGTTTGGTTTCAACTGCAGGGAAGTGATTCCAGTGTATAGTTTACATATTTGGCTGTAAACCACCGAAGTGGTCACCAGGGTGGGGGTGAGGAAACAAGGGCAAAGACATTTTTTCCACTGGCCAAATTCCAGTGGAAATAAGACCGCTGAAAATTAGCTATGTGTAACACAATGTGAGCTTCAAAAGGAGGACAAGTTTCGGTTCTGCTTTCACAAGTTTCCCTTTCACACCCAATACTCCAGGAGCAGGTGCCATTTAAAAGGGAACAGTGTGTTCTATAAGGAAAAGTGAAGATGAAGAAAAGCTTATTTTTCCAATACCACAGTTGCTGCAGTAATGGCCAAGTTTCTCAGCTCTCATTCCCCTCAAGACTGCTATATAAACCAAAATGCAGTAGCAATGCACACACATTCTCACCTCATAATAATGGGTTGCCTGATACCATCTTATATAAATGGCTATTACACATCCAAATGCAGCCACGCAGCTGCATTGCCACACATTGAGAACCTCCAATGAAACTTTTTAAGTTCATAAAATACACTTGCAAGCTCCTTAATTGCTACAGCAGAGAACATTTCACTGTCCAAACACAGTGGAAGGATGATCACTGTGCAGCCATTGTGGAAATAAGATTCTGTCATAAAGAATATCCGTCCTTAAAGCTGATTTTTTTCTTGGAAGTACAATTTTTTTGAATACTTTGATGGTGTGCGTGAGCCTACAGCCACACAGATATGTATGTAAACTCTTCTCAGAAAAATACTTTTATCATCTAAAGGAATAAAGTGCTTGAGGCAGAAGACAGGAATCTCTGGGAAATACACCACTGTGATGAATACATTTGTCAACCGAGTGCCACAGTGATGAATTTCAGGAAAGATGAAAAGGTTTTTCATGACAGCAAGAAATTTGTAACTCAAAGAAGAGAAAATGAAGCAAACAGTTTGCATTTATCTTTGCATCTTAATAGACAACTTTATTCCTGTTTTCATGATGTTGTCTTCATTCTCATGCTAAGGGATTTCCATTTGTATAAAATATTAAAAGGAAATGGAGTTGTACAGGTATGGCTTAGTACTGTTGTCAGTCGCAGCAGTTGGAGAACCTAATATATGGATATTTTAGTCTGAGATTTTTCATTTGTACTGATTTTGGAGCTGCTTTGGACCTGACAGTTGACATGCACAGAGAAAATGCATTGAAATACCTACAACTTTATTACTAATTAGGATTTGATAACTTGCTCCTCCTGCCCTCCCCTAGAACATATGCCACAACAAATGAAATCAGAAAGGCGTTTTAGCTCTTTGATAGTTGGATCTGTCACTACAGCACTGGAGTCAGTGGGGGTTTTCTTTCTTTAGTAGGTGCAAAGATTGAGCCCTGAGTTCCAGCAAGCTGCACATGGTGTGTTTTTTACTCAGAATCTGTACTGGTGATCTACTCTCCCTCCTTACCTGCCACAGTCGAAGTTTCTTGACTTGTTGGACCTACTGAATAAGCTGTATTTTCATTTTGCAAACAGCAAAGTATGATATTTTCCTTGGAAAAGTGGAGAAAACAACCTCCACATCAGCTAGCACTGGGATGAAGGTAATTAAAGCTCTTTCACTGAAGACATTAACACCAAATATTCCCTAAAGTACTGACTTTAGAGTTCTACATTGCCATGAGGTGAATTTGCTAAATTTAAATTTACACACACTGAAATAGCATAATTTAACAGAAATACTGGAAAAACTCCATGTAACACATTTGGCAGTGGCTCTGTACAGGCAACTGGTCTGTGCAACACAGTGTTGATTTAGGGAAAGACTTTGCATTTGGCCACGTGCCCGTGAGTTAATGAACCTGAATGTGAGCATGTATGGAAAGTGCTGTACACACTGTGTAGTTTTGTTTCTAAGCTGCAGGTTTTCCAATCATATAAAATAATCTAAAAGTTATTTATTATGTTTCTGAGAATTATGTCCTGCAGCCATACTGTAGAATTCTGTTGCCATCACAGTTGGTTTTAAGTTGAATGCCCTCCAAAATACAAATCGTGGATGAGACCTGCCATGAATCCAAGGGTAGGCAGCATCCTCTCCAAACTATAGCTAAGCCACACCCACCCACACATGACTATATGTTATACATAAATAAATAAAGAAAGAAATTTCCTTATGCTGCCATTTAGAGCAGGCATTTGCTCTGCTGTGAGACTCTATGTGGAAGTTTTCTTTTTATTGGCATTATTACTGTTTGCATTACTGTTCCAGCTAAGGTTTCCTCCATTCATTTCTTTCACAACTTTCTATAAGCATCAAGCCAACACCCTTTCTGCCAAGACTCCGTTTTGGTAGAAAAAAATGCATTTTCTGTCCCAGAGATCATGCCCTACAAGCCTGGGGCAGGGGGTGGTGGTGCAGGGCACAGGGACGGGGCAGCAGCGGTGGCTGTGGCAGCTCCCAGGTAACCCGACCTGAGCGTGGCACTCACAGGAGCTGAGGCCGTGGCTGGATTGGTTTTCAGTGGGAAGGGCTGCATCACTGCCGACAGCCATGGCAAAGCAGCAGGAATGCCTGGATGGGGCAGAGGAGGCTCCTGAGGGTCCCTCCTGCTGGGGGTTTCTGTGGAAGAGGTTGGGGCACTGCCCAGCCCAAGGTCAGAGCTGCTGAGCACCCAGGTGGATTTCAGGGGTCTGAGACATTTTTCTTGGGGTCAAACCAGTGAGGTTGATGTGAATGAATCTGGCTGTGCTTTTAATGCTTCCAGGAACTAGTATGTCCATCAGAGCACCATGGGACAAAAAGAGTCCTGAATCCACAGATCTCTGGCAGCTCTTTGAAGAGAAAAGGCAGCCAGGCTGCTGCAGCCTGCACTGCACCTTCCCAGCCACCTGGATCTGCCAGTGCCAGCCTTGCACTGCATCTGGTGTGAGCAATGGATCAGCTCTACTGCACGATGGTATCTGGTGTTAGACATTATTCATGGTTTCACTTGTGGACACTGGCCAGAATTGTGCTTCTCTTTGTGCCAAACAAATACAGATAAAATGTAGCTCAAAGTCTTGTTAACTTTTCTTCTTCCCTCTGGAAAAATCCAGCAAAAACTCCTTCACCTCACATCTGGTATAGACATTTCCATCTTTGAGGCTGAGGACACTGCACCACTGCCCTCCTTCCCTGGGAACCCAGCGATGCCCTCTGCACTGATGTGGCCAGATCCTGCATGAAACAGGCTGTGACTGCCTAGCCCATTGTTCACAGGTACATGCAATGACTCACAATGCAAAACAGAGGTACTGTGCAAAGTGGTTTTGGCTGGGAGTCACATATTCATCTACCTGAAATCAGTGTTTGTTTTCTTTTAGCAGGCTTTTGGACAGGCCTGCATGAGGCCAAGCAGTGTGAGGACACACTGGAGGGGAGGGAAGAAGAAAGTTGGCGCTTAAATTACGGTAGTAAAAAACTGCATTTCTCAGTGTAAGATATAGATCTGTGTGTGTGTATTGGCAGGTCTGCATGTGCTGAGCTGCAGATTTTCACCCAATGTAATCATTCTTGTGATTTCTCTCAGACCATCAGCAGTGCTGAGCTGGAACTGACTCCTGATAGGCGATTTTCCAACTCTGTCAAAACACTTCAGCTGCACAATAAATAATGCATATGGGCATTCTCTGATCAACCATAAACCCAAGAGGAGATATACATAATCTGAAACTTTTACTGGTTCAAGAGAGGTTTTGATCTTCAGAGGATTTGCCAAATTAAATCAGCAGAGTGCAGAGGAAAAGTATTTCCTGATGCCAACTTACTTGGCAGGCTCTGGAGCAGGATGTGACCCGAGATGTTGTGTGTGGCACACCAGAGATCAGTGGCCTGGGAGCTCACATGCCAGCATTGGATGCCTACAGGTGCCTGCAGGTCAGGGACTTCACTGTTCCCCTGGAGCTGGCAGCAAGGAATCATGGCCAGCTGCAGGCAACACGTGCCCACCACAGCAGCCTGGTAAGTTTTGATTGAGTTATCAGGGTCAGATTCAGTTTTCTGATACACAAGTGTCAGATATGCTAGGTAGATAAAGAGCCACTAAGGAAAGGCTGGGTATATTTTCTGAGCACTATGTAAATACTGGTTTATGATTGTATCAATCTAGTCCCTCTGAAAAGTCTAAGAAGATGTGCATTCATTATCTCATGTACACTAAAGGTTAAGACTGCAGCAAGAATTTTAAGAAGTGCTATCTTTCTTATTTTTAAAGCCCTCATGACTTCTGCCAGCCCAGTTCAGTGGCTGAATGCTTGGGGATGTCACTACCAATGTTTCAATTATCACACAATCCATCTTCTAGCTCCCCTGAACCAGATTGGTGCTCTTCCATGTCAAGAAACACCAGGCTGGATAAAGTGAGCTAACAGCATGCCCCTCACTCTTTTCTATTCCTCTGCAGAGGACTTTTGTAGTGAGTTTGTGGTTTCATGGGAGCTGGTGCAAGCAGCAGGGGATGTGTGCATCCCTGGATGCACTGCCAAGAACTTGCTTCTACCTGGGCAGCTAAGTTGAAAAACAACTTTTTTCTTTCTTTCTTTTTTTTTTTTTTCTTTTTTTTCCCCTTAATGATCTTTAACTAAAACCTGTCCACTGAGCCAGCTCATTGCACAGTCACAGAAATAATCCTACCAGGCGTGGTCAAGGATGGCATGGGGCTGGGACAGAGGGGTGGGAGTCATGGGACTGCTCCCACTGGCTGCTGCCAAATGCACGTGTGAAAGCACATCCTGTTAGCAAGGCTGGGATGTCCCTGGGCACTCACAGCTTGACCTAGAGCCCTTTGTTCCATGTTAAATGTGATTTCTAACAACTATCATAGAAAATGTAATTTTTTCCTGCTGAAATAATGTAAAGAACTGTGGGATAGGTGGTAACTGTTTCCATCAAAACAGACACTTCCGTGCGGGACATGACAGATTTTCCACAAAATGTACAGGAAAGTGATATTAATCACCTCATCAATTCCATATGTATTTGTTCCTCATTTGTGATCCACAGCTATCTTGTTTCTGTTCAACTCATTGATTCAAAATATCATGCTTAAGAAAACTCTGGAGAGCAAACAGGGAAAACCTCCCTGTCCCTTTTGTGATGCAACCTAGATTTTCTTTCATTTCTTCCAAAAAAAAAAAAAATAGAAAAGAAATGTAAATACTTATATCAGTTTAATTTAAAAATAACAGAATATTCTATTTGTATTCACTGACATATTTAGTACTGTTTTTAAATACCCTTATTAAGTCTAATCATCCTTCCCAAAATATATTTGCATTAACAGTGTTTTACAGCACCCCACAGCTTACTCTCTGAGATATATCAAAAGAAATATATGATGCTTTCTTTGCTGTCTCCCACAGCAGTCTAAGGAAGAAAATGGAGAAAACAATTTTCTCCTCTGTGTCCCAAAGGCAATTTAAGGGCACCTGTGGTTTTCTCTGTGATTATATTTAATATTTACACTCAGTGTTCTGGTCCCCTTTGAGTTAAGAAAAGAACACAAACCCCTTAATTTGAAAACATGATATTCAAATAATTTAATTGCTTGGTCAAGGTATGGGAAGGGGTAAATTAACTGGGGATGGCAAGAGACATAGGACTATCTGAAAGACTACTGGCTCTCCATTACTATCGTATCTTTCTCCATTTTTGCACATGACAAATCTGGATTTGATGCTTTAGCCACTAAGCCCAGACACTTCAGGACAGATCCTTGAAATTCTTGGGTAATTAAATGGCAGGGACCTGGTGCTGGAGACCTTTCTCCAGAATGAGAACCTGCGTTCCTACCTGTGGAAGCCAAAGTCAGCACTGGATTAGCTTCTGTCCTTGTAGACTGTCAGTAGTGTCCCCACCAGGGCAGGGGAGCTGGCAGCCATCAGGTCTCACAGGTTGTGCACAGCTGCAGGTACACATACTGGAACACAAGCAAAAACATCATTTTTCATTATTTCACTACTCCTTGTTGCATAATACACAGTTTTTAATGATGTTAAATCTGCATAGCCCATATATAAGGATATATAATGTATGTATATAAATATGTTCTTTTAAAAATGGTTATATTTATCTAACAACTGAAATGGCTTTAAAAAAAAGAAAAAAAAAAAGTACAAGTCAGGTTTTTCAACCCTCTTCAGCATCCTTGCACTAGCCTTCCAGTGCAAAATTATCCTGAAGGAGTACATCCACTTTCTGGAACATCCAGGGTAAAAAAAGGAAAAAGAAAAACGTGTGGAATCCTGATGACTTTATGCAAGACTGGCTGGAGTATGAGCTGTAAGGTAGCTGGGACATCCTTGAAACTTGAGCAAGATCCAAGTACAGGTTGGAGCTCTCAGCAGGTGTAGCCATAGTCAGAAATTTTTTGGCTGTTCTAGTCTATATCCTCAGACTCGGGGACAAGCAAGTGCATGATGTTGTATCCTGCTTGCTGGCTTTGCCCTGCTGGCTGTGCAGTTGCATTTGGCCATTTGCTTCAGAAGGGAAAGGAAAAATTCTGAGCACAATCTGCTGCTAGCAGAAACATGAAGTTTAATGCTGCTGAAAGTGCTGCTACACCTTCTTTTCTAGATCACAAAGTGAGTGTCTACATTTTGCATGCAAGTAACAGAAAACACTGAAGTTCAGTTTCTAGGGAAAGAGCAAACCTATTGGATGATCAAGAGAAGCTAAAGCAGAGAACAGATCAAGATAAATCTAAAAGAACAATGTAAATCCATTAAGCTGGTAATTGCCTATGTGTGATAAATTTATTTTAGTTACTACACTTTTCTTGTAGTAATACTGACACAGCACTATAAAATTTAGGGCTCTTTTTCATGTCTGCTCCATCCCAGTGGGATCTCCGGCTGAAATACTGCTCCAAGGAATACAGCACATAATCAGTCCCTTTGAAACTGCTTCAGTAATGCTGAATCCATAGAAGTGTGGATGCCAATTATGCTAATGAAACTGCAATGGGCCCGTGGTTCTTGCCATCCCCTAACAGTGCTGTAAAACTACTGTCACACTCAGCAACTAAATTTTTGTAGCATACAACCACACAGAATACTGAAATTTGCTGCATGGTGGAGGTGACACCGCATGTTCCCCAAACCTAATCCTGCTAAGGACACAAAGAGAGCATCAGGTAACTGTAGAAAATCTGGGATTTTTTTTTCTCCCTTTTCTACTTGGCCTATATTCACGTCTCCAGAAGATGCAAGGCTAATGCAAATAATATTTATATTACTCTCCTTTCTTACTCACTGTTTCCCTCCAAGGCAGTGCTCCATCCTGAGGAGCAGGCACTGGGAAACATAGCGGTGAGCAAAAGTTCAAGATGCCCCTGAGAAAAACCAAGACAGATCCTTAATATCTTGTCTCCATTTCCTCTTTTGGGCCGATAAGATCTCTCCCAGAAATACTCACTCACTTGGCAGGGCATTTCTTTGGGCTCAGGCAGGACCAGTCACGTGTGGCTTCCCTTTTCCTCTCTTGCATTCTCTCACACAGCCCCACTGTGGCAAGGATAACTCTTCTTCCCCAGCAACAAGTGGGGGGTTCAAAGTGTGTGTGTTAAAATGTCTGCACTCCCTCCCCTTTGTCCTTACAGCCTGACAATGTTGTAATCACCTCTGCAATACAGCACAGGCCAAGGTACCAATCAGCCCGTGTGAACAGCAGCATTAAGGCTGCTATAAAATCCCACTGGGGGCACTTTCAGGGTGTGGTGGGAGTAGTTAATACAGATCATGAGAAGACACAGACAGGAATATGGATTCACCAGGAGTAATAGCTTTCACACATGATTTGTCAGGATAAAGCAAATGCAATGCAAGGCTGACCAGTCTATGTTATTGGGCTATTACTTCTTGCATCAGTGGAAAGTCCTGCCTTAGTATATTTTTTTTCCACATTAGATCTCGTCACCATCATTATGGTTCCAGGACTGCTGTGTTTTAACAGCACTCCATTCCTTCTTCATGCACACTTAGTATAAATACTACAGTCTCAGGGAAAGAGCTTTGAAATCACTGTTGATGCAAGGGCATCTGCCTACAGATTCTGTCATCACTTTGTGGACCATGACAATTGCAGTCCGTAATATTTTTGCTAAAGCAGTGAAACCTACAAATGTTAACCTTTTGCTTAGTTTATAAAACAATAATATGCTGTCATGTTTTCTCATCCTCTCATCTGCCTTTGAAAGGACATCTCACCAAAGACACCAATTCCACGATAGGTGAGGGATGCTTGGAATTACTGTTGTTGTTAATGGCTGGCAGCTTTTCTGGGGTTAGACTTCATTCCTTGGCTGGCCTGCAAATCCATGCTCATGTTCCTCCCCAACTTCCTAGGGCACTGGTTGAAGAGCAAGGGCAGCCTGTGGTGGGGAGCTCACAGGAGTTACCTGCTCCAGCCCTGCTCCACAGGCTGCAGATGAGTTCAGGAAGCAGTTCCTAAACCATTTGCAGCCTGGCATTTGAAAATGTTGCTTCACAGGTCCCAAAACAAGGTAGAAATACTAATCTTGTTATGTTTCCTGACACTTACTGTGCCTTTTCTGAGTCAGAGCCAAAGATGTGCTATGATACTTGATATTTAGGCTGCTCAGATGTCCCAAACACACAGTAATTTCCAAAATTAAATCTCCTGACACTGACATTCAGAAAACTAATATTTATTTTTCTCCTAGAAAAATTATGAATATATACAACATACTTGCTACATACAGCTCTATTTTAACTTAATTATGTTTGCCTTCTTCTCAGTACTCGAGAAGAAGAGGAGCAAGGACATGACACTCCAACATAGCAAGGCACACCCTTCTCTCTGCATTTCACTGTTGGCTTCAGCGTCCCATCCTCAGCCCTGAGCTGGCATTAGATGTTATAAGAGCAATTGCCACAGCCTAGGCTTGGGGAGCAGGCTGAGCAGCAACAGCTAAGAAGTGTCACATTGTTCCTGTGTTTGTGAGGATCACCTGGTTCCTGTCTATGGCCTGAACTGCTCGTTAGAAGCGTTCAGATACTCTGTGGGATAAAATACCCTCAGAAGAAACTCATGCTCCAAAACACGTGGACTTGCAAAGATACACATAAAGAATGCAGAAATACACAGATGGGCACGTGGAAAACACAACACTTGGATGGAATTTGCCCATACCTTATGCTCCTTGAAGCTCGAGTATCGATTTCATCATTCCTTCCTTGCTTCTCACTGCTGCCACCGTGTGTTAACCACAATTTTGGGTTTTTTCCTGAAATAATAATGCCCTTTGAAATAGAAACGTGTGTTCTGCCGTGGGTGAGAACTTGGAATTTGGCAGTACCCCAGAGAAAAGATGTGAAATGGGCAAGCCATTCCTTGGCGGACTAGGCATTGCTGGAAACAGCATAACAAACTTTAGAAGAGCTTCCTATAAGCAAACCTTCAAATTCTGAACTGAGGATTCATGCAATTTATTACCAGTAAAGTTTATGAATGTGTCTTAGGAAGTACCAAACTAGTGCTAGTAAGTGCAAGGGCATGCACTGACAGTTTCTGTCTCTCTCTCCCCCATGCCTTCCTCTTGCACTTGGGTATCTGGTCATACTTTCTGAGGATGAAAATGCATTAAGAATGAACAAAAGTGGAATGCCCTCAGGAAAGCACTTTCTTCCTAATTCCCATGGTCTGATAGTGTGGCTGTTCCCTTGGGAATGAAAGGCAGTCTTCAATTTTGGGCTTAATAATAGTAATTGTGGATGTTTTTAATGTTGGTACAAATGACTAATTAAATAATTATTAACATTTGCTGTGTCTCCATCATACAAAATGTGGGTAAGTTTTACCCATGTCATTACACACAACTAAAAATGAGTGTGGCTCAGACCTAATAGGACAGCAAATTTCTATAAGCTGAGCTTTCCCCAGTGTGGCTTGGTGCTCTGCTAAATTTATTTCATCTTAAATAACTCGTTGAGGATGACATTTAAGTGACAATCTGTTGATAGCTAATCACAAGGTTCCAGCGTATCATTTCAATGGAATGTCTGGATATGCAAGTTAAGGTTAGTGTAACAATTTGCTGCTTTATGGTCTTGTTGAGGGAAACAGAGCATATGCAAGGCTTAGCTGTTCTCTCTTCCCTCTGTCTGGCAAGGTCTGAAAGCACATGCCTAGGTATAGATGCAGTGTTACCAGTTCTCACATTGGTTAATGTGTTACCAGCACATACTCCCAGGCCAAGGAATGATTTCAGAATATCAGCTTGCATTTAAAACATAAATTCAAGTTTAGTTTCCAGCTTTTGTGACTGAGAGAGAATGGATGGTTAATCCAAACCAAGAATTATACTGAAGATGTGTATGAGGATGTGACATTGTAACCACTCCTGTTTCTGAAACACTGTTTATGCATATGAAAGTTTATCTCAAGTCAGTGGTCCTCTACACAGGTGTCCTTGCAGCTGAACCTGTGCTTGTAACACCTTGCTGGATCAGCATGCTGGGAAGGATAGGGAGCTAACACCCAGTCAGGATCTAGAAGGAGAGGAGAAGGGAAAGACACAAATACAATAGTCTGATGTTACTGTGGACAAATTGTAGCCTATTTAGGATTCACTTCTGCTTTTGCACATCATTTAATTCCAGTGCCTGTATGGAGGTTTTTGAGGAAACAGAACGATGGTTTTCATGGCAGTGCATGGCAAAGGCATGTGAGAAAACAGGTGCAGCTTGAAAGAGGAGATGCTCTGACTCGATATCAAGAAACATCATGAGGCAAATTGAGCATGGGGAAGTGTTGCCCACAGAGGTTGTACAGTCCTGTGTCCTTGGAGGTTTTCAAAACCTGACTGTTTAGAGCCCTGAGGACAGGAGCCCTCCAGAGGTCCCTTTCCACTTGGATTACCTCATAAGCCAGTAGATGTAATCTTTTTGGACTTCAGCAAAACTTTTGAAACTGTCCCTCACAGGATCCTTCTGGACAAAATGTCCAGCACACAGCTGGGTAACAGTGTTATGCAATGGGTGAGCAACTGGCTCATGGGTCAGGCACAAAAAGTTATAGGGAACGGGGTGACATCAGACTGGTGTCCTGTCACTATAGGGGTTCCCCAGGGCTCCATCCTCCACCCACTCCAACATCTTCATTAATGACTTGGACACAGGACCCAAAGTTTGCTGATGACACTAAACTGGCAGAAGCTGTAGACTCCTTCAAACACATAGAGGCCTGCAGACCCTGACAAATCAGAGAGGTGGGAAATCACCAGCTGCATGAAGTTCAACAAGGGAAGGTGCTGGATTTGGCACCTGGGACGGGGAAGTCCTGGTTGTGTGTATAGACCAGGGAACAAGAGGCTGGAGAGAAGCACTATGGAAAGTGACCTAGGGGTCCTGGTCAATGGCAAGTTGAGCACAAGTCACAGAGCCCTGGCAGCCAAGAGGGTCGCCTGTGTCCTGGGGGGCATCAGGTACAGCAGGGCCATCCAGGCAAGGGAGGGGATTGTCCCACTCTGCTCTGCACTGGGGCGGCCTCAACTTGAGTGCTGGGGGCAGTTTTGGGTGCCACACGATAAAAAAGACATTAAATTATTAGAGAGTGTCCAAGGCAGGGTGACAAGGATGGGGAATCATACAATCATGGAATATGCAGATTTGGAAGGGACCCATCAGGAGCATTGAGTGGGGAGGCCTTATGAGGTCACTTGGTCTGCTTGGCCTGGAGAAGACTGAGGGGAGACCTCACTGTGGTGTTCAACATCCTCACAAGGGGAAAATGAGGGGCAGACACTGCTCTCTCCACGCTCATGACCAGTGACAGGATTTGAGGAAATGGCATGAAGCAGAGTCGGGGAGGTTTAGGTTGGATACCAGGTAGGTGGTTGGGCACTGAAACAGGCTCCCCAGGGAAGTGGTCACAGCATTAAGCCTGACTGAGTTCAAGAAGAATTTGGACAACACTCTCAGGCACATGGTGTGATTCCTGGGGTGTCCTGTGCAGGGCCAGGAGTTGGACTCAATGATCCTGATGGGTCTCTTCCAACACAGCATATTCTATGATTCTGTGATTCTATGGTGCTGTAATGCTATGGACTTAAGTGTCAGCAAGACAGATTGAAGTAGTTAATCTGTGTTTTCAAGGATCAGTTTTCAAAGAAACATTAAAGAATGTGGGACTCCCATTTAATCTCTGGGGAAGGAATGCCTTTATTGATGGTAGAAGAGAACAGAAGGAAACTCTGAACTGATTTAGTACCAGTGTAATGCTGGTGTAGGCATCACCTCTGTGATCACTCTTTGTCCTACTGAGATAATTGCGAAAATACAGAAAGTACAGGGTCACATTTGTAATAGGACCTAGGTCCCTCAGATGGAATGAAATTCATTAACTTGAACCCCAATGCTTTCCACTGCCAACCCTCGTTGACATGACACATGTGCCCCAGTTTTGGTTCTGATGAGAGAACCTAACAGTCTGTCTCAGACTGTCCTTGATATTACAAAATTAATATTCCATTTTCTTCTATTCTTTCTTCTGTGTCCACATCACCATGAAGTGCTTTGTTACAACATATTTTCCTTTTGTTTACTGCCCAGCTACTGGCCCATAATAAAGCAAGAAGAGAAGGATGTGTAAGTACCAGGAGTATCCTGTCATTAAAAAAAAAAAAAAAAAAGAGGTTGCATTGGATTTCACTTTCTAGACCAGAAATGGCAAACCACTACTTCTAAGTGATGGAGCCATGACATTTTCTACTTGAGTGACAAGACAGAGAAGATTTAGGTCCTCAGTTTTGGCCATTGTCTCTGACTCCTGGTTGAGGTCATGTCATTACAATGATCCTATGATGACATATATACTTTTTGGTTTGGCAGGGGATTATGTCTTCAAAAATTTACTTCAAAGATGATGTGGATATCATGAGTGCTCTATAATCTTGAAACAAACAGTGTTGCCTTGTTTGAGCTGTCACTACAGCATTTGACATAAAACAGAAAAGAAAAGAAAGGCAAGAGTGTGTATTTTGGAGGATGTGAAGGGATTTGAATTAGTTTAGAAAGATAATATTTTTTTAATAGGGTATTCGATATGAGACTTTCCTACGAAGTACAAAAGGATCCACATCAGCCACCTCTAGGGCAAGTCTAAAAAATATTGCAAATGATTTAGGCAGTCATTAAATATGACCTTTGTTCTTGGCAGCAGCACAAGGAAAGCAAGAAACAATTAAGCAAGCAACTGTTGAAAGCACTACTGACCAATTTCAACACTGAGTTTGTTTTCTGCTGTGAGATGTTTTTGCCTCTTGTAGTTTCATTTTTTCCTAGTTGGAAAAAAGACAAAGATGTCATTTTAGTTTCTACAAGTCTAGTTACATTAATTGGCATTATACATTTAGAATTGGCATCAGTTATTTTCATGCATAGTGCAGCATCCAGCATTACTGTTTACATTTTTATGTTTCTGGGTTATGAATTTTTTAGTAATTCTCTGGAATCTGCCAAGTAAATCATAGTGTGTTGCTGAGTTCTGGGGGAAAAAAAACAAAAACAAAAACAAAAACAGTACAGGGCCAAAAGCTCCTTCGAGGCATAAGAAATTATTAAGAAAAGTCTTTTGGTCCTTTGCCCTTTCATCTCAGTGAGCTGAACCAAAACAATCTAATTGCTCAAAGAATGGCATTGGACATTTGCCCTGACCACTGACAGGTGCTAAGGAGACTTTCCAAAATGCCTAAGCATTTAGCTACCAAGCTCCTCTTGATTCTCATGAAATTAGGCAGCTCAGCACTTGCAAATATCCCACTAGGATCCAGATTCTTTAACATTTCTAAGAAGTTGCAGTAAGATTCAGAATCTTTTAACATAAAAACCCAAATGCATTTTATTTTTAGACATCTACTGAAAAAAACTGTCTGCTTTTCTCTTACACTCCATGCTTGCAGTAAGATGCAATACAGAAAAACCAACCTAGGGGATTCTGTGATTGATTCTATGAAAATGCACATGGGAAACCTCTTTTAAGCAAGTACATTACAGGCTAGTTTAACTTATATATCTTACTTCTCATCTCAGTTTTTGTGAATGAGATAAAATACTTCTTTTACATTAGAAGTATTATAAATTTGAATAGATTTTGAGTCTTCAGATCTGTTTCAGTGGATCTTCACTGGAATATTACCCCTGGAGCACTAGCTGGACAAATGGAGAGAAAACAAAAAATTACCATTACCAGAAGCTCCAGGAATTAATTTATTGAAGTAACAACATATTCTTTCTGTGCAAATAGTGAAAACTGGACAGCAAGGGGTAGGCTCAAAGTCAACCAAAAATAGAGGTGTTTTGCCTATAATCACTTCTAATTTCATCACTTAGGTTGTTTACATATCACAAGATTCGCCATCAACTAATTAACATGCACCATTTCTAGCTAAAATATCTCATGAATTTAATAGAAAAATTGAACTTACTCTTGAGTGTTGGGAGAACAGGCTGAGGAGAGGAGGGATCTGGTGGATGAGAGCAACATATAACTCTCTGTTATCAGACACTCTGCTTTATAAGCACAGGTTAAAAGAATTGCAATTACCCTGTCAGGCAAAGAGAAGAATTAGAGGGGGAATGTGATGCCTCTTGAAATGTGTAAGTGGTTGGAGAAGTGGAATGAAGCATTATTTATCAGAGTATTCTCTGTGGAGAGTATGAGACCTAAAGGACTTTAAGTGCAACAAGGATGACCTAGGTTACACGTTAGGAGAAAAAGAGTTTAACTTGTAAAGGCTGGCTGGAGACAGCACTAGGAGGCCTGGAGCGGCTGTGCACTTATTACCATAAAGTGGCCTGAACATCTGCTGGATGTGGGAAAGGTCTGGCTGGCTCTGCCACTAGGATGAACTCTGCAAAAGGAGGAACTAGGTGAGCTCTCAGACTCCTTTCCAGTTCTCATTGCTGTGATCCTGAGATTCATCATACTGGAAAGCTTTTCTATAGTTAAATTGTCCAGCAACAGTAATTCCCTTATCAAAACCACATTGTTCATGGGACACATGAGCACATGGGAATAGAAGTTTTCTGAGGAGTGGAACACTGCATCCATCATTTTATTATCATTTGTTTCTTAGTTATAAAACAGTGGAGTTGTCTAGCTCAAGAAATTTGGGAGTTATCAAGAGGCTGTTATTAGGAACAATCTGTTTTATTTCAATGTTTCAAAGGTTAAAGGCTGGGTACCCAGCAGTAGTTTAATTTCTGTAGCCTAAATGGTCACTGAGAGGTTTGCTTATGCCAAAAATAAAATTAAAAAAAAAAGTTTATTGCATTGAGAGCTATTTTTTTTTACAAATCTTTAAATAATGTATGAACTTTCTTCTATTATTTCAGAATGTGTACCCTTAAATAACATGCCGTTATGCTTGTCACATCATGAAATTAAACCAATTGGAAACAAATTAAGCACCAGATACAGTTTAATTGTCCATGTAAGCAAAATACAAATGTTAAGCAAATAACTTTAATAGTAATAAAAAAGTCTGATACTGACATTGCATCATAATAAAGCTAATTTTTTGCACAGATGATGGTTTGCTTTAAGAAGAAGCAGTTTAACCTTGGCAGTAAATACAGCTTTCAAGTCATGCAGAGGAGATAGGAGCATGAAGTTGTACTCCCAGATACCTGTGTTATTGTAGAAAATAGCTCCTTGTGTGCAAGGGAATGTTTCCCCAGCACTAACCATTAATACAGACCAGTGACACACAAAAGGGGTTGCCGCATATGACCATGATGATCTGGTGCTTTCTTTGGTCTCTCAGATACAGGAAAACAAGAACCTCAGATGAAATCTAGGCCTAGGAAGAGCTGCTCAACATGTTGCTGATCCCTGAACTCTAAGAACAGCCCACTGTATCTGAATTCTCATCGTCATGTATTTTCCTTGAAGAGAAGTTCTCTCCCACTCTTAATGGGAGTTCAGTTTCCTATGCCTCCACCTCCATGAAGGAATGCCAGTTTAAATAAGAAAACTGCTCTGTGCATTTCCATATAATTGGAAATAAAGATCTCTCATCTTCCTTCCGATAGCGTACTTCAAGTGTCACATCTCAGGCTGTAATTTATTGACGGAAAGAAGGGCTGATACCATAGATTATCAGCCTTCCCCCTGCTCCCAGAGGAGGCTGAGAGCGCAGTGCAGCCACCTGAGCAGCCCCTTGCTGTCACTGCACACAATCCCTGTAGAGAACAGGCACTCAGGTGGTGCTCAGAATCAGCGCACAAAGAGCCCTTCTCAATGTTCCCACAAACTTGCCAGCCCCATACAGTCCTGCCTGCAGACCTTCCTGGCTTGTCCTTTCCAAGAGGTCTGGCCCTGTGCTTCCATTCTGTCTCTTGCTATGAGCTGTATTTGAATAATGGCTGTCCCTCCCTCCTCCTACCTACCCCGGCAGCTGGAGTCATTATATCCTGTCATTCTGCATTTTTTTATTTCTGCACCTCATCAACGCTCATTTTCTGTAAGTGGTTGGTCTTTCCAGATTGGATTTCCCTCAGCAGGTTGAAAGAGCTGCCAGCCTTGTGGAAGAGACCAGCTTGGAACATAAAAGCATCTGATAAAATGCATTACAAAGTCGATTAAACTCCCATCATGGGTTGTCCTTTATCATTAACAAAAAATATTACTCCATGTCTTGTTTGTCATCACACCTACGTCTTGAAAGTCCTGTCTGAAAGCATTTAACATCTTTACGTCTCATTTCTCAGATTTCTTTTCCTTATTCACCAGCTCCTCATTTCTGTTATGCATTGTAGCCCAAGAAAAAGGTCCCCATCACAATTTCCCAAAGAATGAGTGTAACAATCAAAGTGAGATGTCAAAGTGCATTCACTAATAGCTATTTAAGGGAGTAAGCAGGGTTTATTTAGCTACTTACCAGCACTGTCTGATTCTTGGGTTAATGACAAGTCCATCAGGGTCTGTTGCTGAGCAAAAGCTGTAATCAGAAACAAAATCTAGATGAGACCATTTCTATTATTCTACAGTGAGTGAGTTTAATGTCCGGTACTTTGAAACAGCCCTCATTTCATTTCTGCAGAACTTTCATGGTGTAAAACGTTATATTCACTGGGTAGATCAGTAATTATGTG
Organism: Petroica traversi; assembly: GCA_025920805.1. Classification (NCBI taxonomy): domain Eukaryota; kingdom Metazoa; phylum Chordata; class Aves; order Passeriformes; family Petroicidae; genus Petroica; species Petroica traversi. The sequence continues at coordinate 10,492,182 of JAHLSL010000044.1, read as the reverse complement.
CTTGTAGTTTGAAGAAGAATTATCCATTTCTCAGAAAAAACCCAAAACACTGAATCAAAGCCATGATAAGGAATAAGGAAGGATAAATCAAACTATGCTTTTTGTTTCTTACTGCTCTGGCATCCTTCCTTCTGTGCTTTTCTGTTCAGCTTAAGTGATTTGACTTCCTGAGCCAATTCTTTAGATAAACTAGTGCTCTAATTTTAGGCTTATCAGATGGCCCACAGGACATTTTCTCAGTGTGATTCTGCAGTGTCCGTTTCCATACAGTCATTAATGTGTTGAGGGTCAGAAGAAGAAAGAACGTTTAGACTCTAATTCCTCCTGTGTATATTTGCAGGGAATTTAGTTCCAAGAAAACTCTAAATAATAAAATGCATGGCCTCACAACATGCTGCAAAGGGCTCATTATCTGAATACACTCTGACTGCTTTTGCAAACAGATGCTCCAAATACTGTTCTTAATTAAATATCAAGGATTGGATTCAAATGTTGGTTCATGCCAGCAGAAGATAGAACAAATCCTGGCACTGGGCCCCAATCCAACAAAAGGATGGTTGTGAATGCCTGAAACATTGCAGGCTTCCCTCTTTTGTGGGCAGACTTGCCAGACACTGAGATATGACGCAAAGAGTGGATTTTGGGGTGTTTCTCAGGTGTCAGGGTGGGAGTGCAGTTCCAGATGGCTGCTTGACAGCAGACTTGTGCATGGATTGGGCATGATGCTCTCCAGTCAGGCTGGAGAGAGCTGCTTGCTCATATTTTCAACAATCACCACTACAAATTCCTTGAATCTTTTGAGGAAGATACAGGAGTCAAAGTCAATCCAGGATTTGAAGAAGAGCTATGAGCTGAGCTTTCACTTAAACAATTCCTCTTTGGTTTCTTACCACCTTATGGGATTTTTTTCTGCTTAATAATGGATGTGCAATAGTTTCTAGATAGTGATGGAGATGGTAAAAGATTTATTCTGGGAGTGTGGTGTCACTCTTAATACTCAGGGTTTTAGTGTTTTGTTTTGACAAGGAGAAGAGATAAAACACTTGGAAGAGAGGCAAAGAAAAGGAAAATGCAGGTAGCAAAGGGATCTTTTCTTTGAGCTGATGATTTTTGAGCCACATCAACATTGCATAGTGTAACCTGTCTAAAGAACACTAACTAACCTGGGAGAGCACCATCTGTAAAGCCTTCCTAGGCTGGAACCAGAGATTTGAAATATTTTCAAAGACAGTATTTCAGAATTTTGAAGATACAGCACTTGCCTGGCAGAGAAAGGCTGAAAACAAGCAAAGACAGCACAGTTAGATCAGCCATTGCATAATATATACTAATCCCACTGAAGCAAAGTTTTGTTGTTTGGGGTTTTTTTTTAGATCATTTCTTCTCATGGATTCACAACTCTTTTGGAAAAAGATTTAATCTTGGACATCAAGGCTAAACATTTTCCTTAAGAGGCACATAAAAAATGAGAACAGAAAAGGAGCAGGAAGCAATAATTAAAATGGACAAAGAGGCAGAAACATGAAGCATTGCCTGCTGGGTTCCTTTTTGGCCCCCTTGTCTAATAACTGGTCAAGTTATTTCTTTGGCTTAACAAAGGGCTCAAAGTCATGGTTATCCCGAGGCAAAGCAGCTCATAGAGCTCAAAAGCTTTCCAGGCTGCTTGTTCTCCCAGACCAACCTTTTCAGTGGTCTATTACCTACTTTCCAATACAGAAATTTTAGTCAATTTATTTAATATCCAATGGTTTGGGGGTTTCTTTATTTAAAAGCCACAATGTTACCACCATGCTTTGATGTATGAAGTAGGATTTTATTTATTTTTAACTTTGCTGTCATTTATACAAACTTTGCAGAGCAAACTGATTCAAACTTTTATATAATTTCCAGGTGCATATACCCTCACCCACAACTGAGGCATCTCAGGCTACCATCTGTCTTTCCTCAGCAAACACAGACAAAATTTTTAGGGCAAAAAGACCTGGGTGGTGGTCTTCTTCCTTCCCCATTGTTACAGAGAAACTGCCAGAAGAAGCCAGCCTGGGACTCCAGCTGATGAGAACAACCAAAGCTTTATGGATTCTTGGAAAATGTTTTACTTTTCTATCACTCTCTCTCTCTGCTGTGTGCTGCCACTGTAATGATCGCGTTCGTCGATCTGTTATTTTCCTTTTTTTCACCTTTCCTATTTAGTCATCCTCATTTCACAATTTGCTTTCCGTTTATCTGATTTCCTTCTAATCCAATCCTTCAGAAAATAGGGGAAGAATTCCTGTGAAGCAAACATCCTAATTTTTGCCATCATTCCAGTGAACCTCATTGTGTATGCATTATACTTCTTTCCTCACCCCATGTATATCTGATCTACCTCTATTTCAAGGTGTGTAGTACAGGCACTGTCTAAAACTTTTTGTTTGTACAAGGATCCCTCATTCATATTTTGTTCCTATCTAGCATTGAAATAACTTCCTAATGTTTAACATTGATGCATAGAGGCAAACTAAGTAGGGCCAGCACTGTAGGACTTCATGACATTCTGAAAAAAAAGCACTTATATTCTAATCTCAGTTTTACTGCATTAGATCCTTAGTTTCAGGCACTGGGAAAAATCTTCAGGGACTGCATCCTATCAGCATACTGTTTGCTTCCATGCTGAAGTGAGGTTTAAGGCTTATGACCCTCATGAAAAAAATGCCCCTTTTTGGTGGAGAATTGGATGCTTAGCACAGCAGCAGCAATAAAACTCAGCAAATTGGAATGCACACTCAGGTATTCCTGTAAAACTTACATCTCTTTTTTCTCCTTGAAGGGGAATGGTCACAAAAAACTCGCAGGCAGTTCTCTACCTTTTCTTCTACAGATCTGTTGTGTAGAAATCCCTGAAGACAGTGAAAGGCACAGCACTTTCCCCTGCATCTCCGCTGGCATTTTTAAGCATTTTCCCAGGCTTTTTACCAAGCCCATCTGTTCTACTTTATGCCACTTCTCTCAGTATAAGGGAGCTAGAAGGCTTCTTTGGGGTGGGAAAGCAGAGCACAATTATCCTCTTGCTACCCTCTCGATACCCTCCTCTGGGTGCTGTTGACTGCTTGGCAACCTAGTGGGGATTCACCCTGGATGTGTATCCAGCAATCTCCAGGGGTAACACACTGGCAATTAATAACTCCTGACTGGCAAACCCCAACCCCCAGTGAGTAAGGAATGGATGTGACCCGTGCTTGGAAGGATTTTGGCAGCAAACATGCAAACACATGTAGACCTGGCAGATGCTATGGAGGTGAGAGCTGCAGGAGAGGCTGAAGGCACTGCTGTCAGTGCCTGGCACTGCTGCAGGTGGGCTTGGACCCCCAGACTGAAAGGGCCTCTGAGGTCTGACAGAGTCCAGCAGCCAGTGTCTTGTATGTCCTCATCAGGTGCAAATGCTGAAGAAAGCAATATGAAGGGGAAAAAAGCATGAAGCCTCCAACGTGTGATTATGCAAAATGCAAGGTGTGGCTGGATGTATGTGCTTTCTCATTAATCATGTCTTTCACATGATGACAAGAAGCCAACAAGAGATAAATCTGTTGTCATGCAATCAAGTTGTCATGTTTTCCTGTTTTGGTTTTGTGTGTGTATCTACTTGCAGGAAAATCAAATGAGAAAAAGGGAGCATATAAAAAATTGTCTGTCAAAACTGACTGTATGCCCTCTAACAAAACTTCCCTTTAACATTAAAAAAAAAAAAGGAAAATTTAGTGTTTGCATGCAGCTTATTTCCAACACAGCCAGGTAAGAAATCACATTCCTGCCAAGCACTACAAGACTACTCCAGTCACAAAACTCTTGTACATGTCCAGCTTCATGGTGTCTTCTCAGGAACAAATTGCATTCCCAGTGGGTTTTCAACATACCAGAATCATGAGTCCACTCAGTGAACAAGCAAAACAAAGATATTCAGTGCAAGCTGCTTTGAAGGGTCAACAATATAATGGTGAGTTTTAAAACTGTGAGGGGTTGCTGTGCACACCTGTTCAAAGATAAAGATGTTGCTTTGTATGTCAGTTACTTCTGACTGTACTACTTTCTTTCATGCATAATTGGTGTGCATGTCTGGCAGAGTGCAACTAATTGCCTTTTTGAGTATAAAGAAGGAATTTAACAACTTTTTTTTTTCTCTCTATGCAGAAATGAAGGAAAATATCTATTTTATCAGTTTGGAGTTATGAGAACAAATAACAACACTGGCAGAAGTTTTTAAAGGATTGTGATTTTCTGTGCATCAAAGAGGTGAAGCAAAAACAGAATCTGAGCACAGAGGAAGTGATCTAGGAACTTTGGAAAGACTCAGCCCTTTTGATTCAGCCTTGCAGTGCCTGTCCAGAAATGTTGAAATCCTGCTAAACAGACTCCTGTTTTTCTGCAAAAATACATTACACAAGTGAGGGTGATGGGATCCAGACAGTATTGCAGTGTTAAGCAGTATTTTCTGCAAGTCTTTTTGTATTAGTAAAGTAAAATGTAAAGATTCATTTAGTGTGTCTCTTTCCCCAAATATATATGGTGCCATTCAGTTGATTTTTTACACTATAACATACAGAAGACCCAATCCCAGTGAGGCAGTTTCAGGAATTTATTACTTATGGCAACATCCATGGTATATCGTGGCAATTAGCAGTGTGCAAGAATAGAATCTCTCTCCTTCAGAGCACCGTGGTCATGACAATGCATCAACTATATGAGGACATTACACACTTTTATAGGCACAATTAAAAGGACTGAGCGAGTTTGCTGAATATATTCTCCATATGGGGCAATGCTTAATAGTAATCATTGTATAATGAATGTAGCATGCAAGTTATCTTGTGTGACCTGATTAGTCAGAAATAATGTTTCCGATCTTTGGAGTGAGATTGTTATCAGTTGCAATAAAAACAAGCAAGACTATACTTGATGTGAACTGTGTGCTTCTAGAGTCGTCAAATCTTTGTACATAAAACATCTGAGAGACAAACTGTGAGGAACTGACATGGAGGTAAAGCAGACAGCTTCACAAACTGATGGCAACAGCAATGACAGTATGAGATAACTCATTTTGGGAGAGCCACTTGCAAAATTGCTTCTCCAAGAAGCATGAAGTCTAGATTTTATCTGTACCCTAAAGGAGGCCAGTTTCAGCCTGATTATTTTGTCCCCTGTCTAAACAGGTCTCTGTAAGGTATACAACAAGTTATTCTGTCAGGAGTTTGCTAGACTCAAATATGCTTGACCTTCTGACTGTTTGCCACACAAAGGTGCAGCCCTGCCAACCTCTGATCTCAGCTTATGCTTTGCTTGGAGTCATCCATGCAGAGCAGTTGCCAGAAGCTGGAACCTACCTCATGCTGAGGTTGTGGCAGGCTCCCTCCCACATCTCTCTCCCTGCACTTGGAGGTCCCACACTTTTCCTCCCACCTGGGCCATGTTCCCTCCCATTTCCCTATTCTCTAATTCCAGATAAATGCTTATTTCCAGGGAAAGGCATGTACTTGAAGGGCTGTTCCTTCTTCTTGTGAGGGGAGCCAGGTGAGAGCAACCACAGCAAAGCACTTACTCTGACTCCTCACATCTGCCTCTCTGCTTTTTGTTTGAGGACCCTCTGCTGAGCTTCTGAAGAAATACCTCATAAAGAACTTGGTTTCTTCTAGGACTAAACAGCTTTCCCAATATTGTTACACGTTATTTTGATGCTGTGTCTCTGATTCTCAAGAATGAATGCAGACATCTCTGAGTCCAGGATCTGGCTGCCTTATCCCCTTCCTTCTTTCTCAGTCCTTCCTGGTCCATGGTGTTCAAGTACCTTCTTATCTGAAAGGCTTTATCTAACATTAGTTATTTCTCAGTATTACAACTTTTCATCCAGTACTGATGGTTTTTGATCCTGCCTGTTCTCCTGTCACCTCCACATATTTTTGGGACTGTCTCCCCAACCACAGTAGTCCAAACCAGATATCAAGGCTACTGGGTATTGCCTACATCCTTATAACCAAGACCTTTCTTGTCCTTGATATGAGGCAGTCCTTTAAACACATCAGTGAGTACTTCCAAGCCACTTTACTTTGCTGCCATTTTATTCCTTGGTGTCTCCACTCTTAGAAATCCCTACCATGACCTCTGTTGCTCTATCTGACTAGACAGACAACATCACAGCTTCTCTGCTGTATTTCATCCTGCCACTTCTATAACACCACTTATATCTCCACACATTTTTCTTTGGGTCAGCCAACTGCAATATCACTATCTAGAGCTCTTCCTTGCAAGCAGCAGTGTATTATTCAAGTGCAATGGCCTCTGGTATTTCAATGTTTCAGTAAATCAACAGCTCAACAGTTTCAAGAAAGCAAATCAAGTTCCATCTTCACAAGTTCATTTTATGCAGGATTCCTTTTCTGCAGATTGCCACATCTCTCATGCTGTCAGGATAGTGAGTCCGAAGACATCACATTGTGCCTATATGCTTTTCCCACCCCTATGTGCCAAAGATCCAATCTTTCTTAAGAGTCAGTCAGGAAGTCTCCCAAGTTCTCCTTTCTGACTGGCTTTCAACTATTGCGTTGCCATTTTTGACATCTGGTTGCTGGCAGGCGCTCATACACCACTACTTTCCTGAGCTCAAAGTCCCACATTAATGTTCTTTTTACTTTTACCCAACTCCTGGTCATTTGCCACTTGAAGATGACACCAGAGTCAGATGGCCACCTTTCAAGGATTCAGGTCTCCAGTGCAGTCCCTTCTGGTCCTCTTCTCAGTGTTAATAAACTGCTAAAGGAAGAGTCCCCTTTAAAGATATAACTGAGTTAAAACATGCTTTCACAGGCATGTGCCACAAATAAGACTAAATTCTCTGTCACATGACAATGGGATACTTAAATTTGTTCCCATTTTGTACACAGGGAATTGAATAAATGCAGAAAACAGCCATGAAGAGCAAGCCTTTGAAAAGACACTGTCCGTCAGTCAGGAAATCCCTCTGCAGCACATTGCTGATGCCTATGCAAGTCTTTCAGGGAAGCATTTTTGTATGGTTTGCATTACTGCCACAAGTCAGAAACAAGACACTGAGCCAGCTGGATCTCTGCCTGATCACCTTACAGTATTTTAATTATCTATGTTCTAAGGCTGTATTTTCAAGTGTTAAATACTTCCAGGAAGTTCTTGGATGTGCTAAGAAAGCAAAGATGAAATTTCAATTTCAGCTTTTAATTTAAAAGCTTGAATGACAGAGCAGTTGATTACACATCAGTAGCAACAAAAGGGGATGGACCAGAGGGGATTTTTAAAGAAAAAATTATTAATTTTTGGTCCTTGTAAGGTGGAAGGTCATGTGGGGTCATTCACTAGAAGTAGTTTCTCTAGTTTTCACTTTCTGTTTTCTGATCGTGAGATCTGAAAATTTTGAGAGTTGCTTCTAGTTAAGAACTGAAGCTGATACCAAAATAAACCCCAGGAATTACACTGGGAATTTACAGACTTTGCAACTGCCCCTTGCTTGTTTATATTCCTGAGACAAATTTGGACAGAAATATTAGAAACCTGTTTACTGAACAAGCAAAGCTGTGGAGTTGAGCACAGCTCATGAGTGAAAAGGAGCACTTTGTTCATCATTAACTGACTGAGGCCCGACAGTGCTGAGACATCCTTTTGTTGGGAGGATCAGAAGAGGCAGTTTGTAAGTGCCTGACAGCCCAGCTTGCACAGCTTTGCCAGCTTAATTAACACTTTTCTTTCTCTGGGGAAGAGGGAGCTTCCAATCTAATGGAAAGAACCCCACACTGTTTGTAAAGTCACCCAAGTGCCACCAGCTCAGAGACTTTACCAGAGGGCTAGCTAGAAGCACAGGCTGCAGCTTTCCCTTTTTTCCCCAGTGAATACCTAGGAGTGGAAAGCAAATCTGTTTCCTGACAAAGAATGACTCATGGCAGGCTGCTTGCCTTCCCCTCACTAGGTCGGTGATAGGGCATTTGGCTGTGTCTTCCAGGGTACCATTTGTATACAAAATACCTGATACACATCTGTGATGTGGCTTTGCTCTTGCACAGATGTGTGAGAGCAAACACAGCAGGCTCAGGTGAGTCATTGGGTGTTGCTAGAGCTAACTAAAACAAGCAAGCTGGACAGATAAGTTCAGCTCTCAAGTTCATGTCTAAGTGTGACTGAGGCATAGCAGCTCAGGAGGGAAACTGGAACTCAGCATTCCCAAGCCTTGGCCAGAGCAGTGGCATGTGCCTGAGCTGTGCCTGAGCTCCTAGCAGAGGGCAGAGCAGCTTGTCCCCAGAGAGCCTGGCCAGCCCCCTCTGCCCCACTGGTTCACATCAGCTCTCCTGCCAAGAGCCCCACAGGGCTGGGAGGGGAGCAACAGGTCTGGGGCTGCCCCACAGACTGAAGAAAGGACTGCTGATGCTGCTTTCCTCAGTGCTGGCACACAGCTCTGCCATCAACTGAGGTTCTTGAATGAAAGTAATTTTAAAGAATTTGGGTCAGTTTGTTTTTCTGCACAGAGAATGCAAGTGCTCAGTGCTTTACCTAGGGGTAATACAAACAATTCCTGTATCCCTCTGTGAGACAACTTGCTCTGAACAAACTTGCTTTATCGCTTCGGTATGCTCGAGGCTGTTGTTTTGTTTTTAATTGCTCTTATTTCAGCAGCACCTCAAAGACCCTACCAAAAGCAGGGCAGAATCTTCCTAGCAATACAGAATGTAAAACAGTGCCCTCCCCAAACAGGTGGTGATCTCAGTATGTCTTGGAGGCTAAAGGGAGGATGCAATGGAGCAAAAGTGTGAGGCAGCAAGGCTCTTCCTCACAGGCATCCATCAGTTTAATGGCCAAGTGGAGACTGGAGGTCGGGTTTCCTGGCACTGTGGCATGCACCCACTTTTCCAGTCACCCCAATCATCACATCTGCACGTTTGGATTAATGTGGAATTTGTCCTCTTGCCCATGGCAAACCTGTGTGACTGGGCAGGCTGCCTGAGTCCTTCTTTTCTAAACACATCACATCAGCCCTTCTCATTGTCAGGATATCACCTCACAAACATTCATATAAGAGTTAGTCCAGCACAACCATCAAAGAGAAGGAGCAACTTAAAGCCAAGTCTGACTCCATAATTCTCCCCAGATAAACAAGCCCTGATTTATGACCCTTACAAATCCCAAGCTTGAGTGAATAAAACTAAAAAGATGACAGCTATATATATATATGTTCAGAATAATTTGGGATAACTCTGCAGTGAAAATTTCCTTCTACAAAAAAGAGTGGGAGAAAAGAGGAAATGTGTGGTGCAGACAACAGCTACCACTAGCAACACCTCTGCCAACCTCTTCCACAGTTTCAACCTTAGAGGGAAGAAGTGACAGACACTCAGAAAATATTCCTGGTATTGTGAGTTTTAAAGGAAGTGCTCAAAACACAGGGGTGAGGTACAGCATGATAGGATACCCAAGGTTACATTAGGAAATCAAATACTTTACAATACTGCAACCACCATGTGAACTAGCAATCACATCTCAATCAGGATTATGTTATTTATCTATCACCAGAAGCACACATGGTTGTTAGCAGACAAAGAAAAAATATAAAAACCCTCTGGCACGAGTTTGCTAATCATAATTAGGCATAATCAGATTGGAAGATACTTTGTCAATTATTTTGTTTCGTTATGTTATATATTTTTGGAAAAGGCCAATTTACTAAAAGGGAAAGATTTTGCAGAGAGACATAAATAAATTTCCTATGCAACTTTGCTGAAAGAAAACATTCATACAAGGAAATGCTTTAGACATTTCAAAATGAAAATATTTGAATGTGAAATTAACCCAAGCTTTGTGATGATTTCTTCTGTTGCAAACTGTAAGGATCTTTGTTTTTCACTCTGCTTTGTTGCACAACACATGCTATAAACTGCTTACTGATAGAATTTTTTTGACTGTGTGGTGCAATGAAGTATGAAACCATATCAAGAACGGGGGTCAGGATAGTGCTGGGCATCGGAGACCCACTGAAAGAATCACACAGGCTTAGAAACACAGACAGGTTACAGACTGCATGGGCTGAGAGCAAACCAAGCAGAGCAGTAGTGAAAGAAATGTCACAGAATTTCTCCTGGAAAGGGGCCAAAGGAGCCTCAAGGGCAGGTGAATTGACAGGGCTTAGGGGGAGAGGGGCAGCAGGGGAGCACAGTGTGATACAGAGCTATTGCTAAGGAAATGGCTGATCCAGGAAAGGATGTGCTATAAGGAAATGTCAGCATGAATATTTCATATGTTGACCCTTTTTGTAGTTTTAACATCTTAAAAGACAGTGACTGTAATTGACGTTAGACTCGAGGTGGAGAATGCAATTCCTGTCCCAGGAGATTGACGTATATAACCCCAAAAATGCAGCTCCAGGCTATGTTCTGCAAGGTGACATGCACTGCTACATGTATTCACTGAAGGATCATCATCATTATCTCCCTGAACCTTAATTTCCTGTGGAAAATCACCTCTGTGCTTTTTTCTTTCTAGCTAATGTTGCAGTTTTATATATAAGAGCACTTCTGGAACAGAAAGGTATAATAAGACTCAGTGGATGCAGGTTGAAACCAGACGAGTTCAGACTACAAATTAGCTGAGGCATTTTTGCTTATCAGTGAAGATAAGTAAACATTAACGAGGGCTGTAGTGGGTTTTCCACAATTGGAAAGCTTAACATTATAATTTGCTGTTTTTCTAGCACCAAACACTGCTAATGATTTTTGCACAGGAATTAAGAGAGGGGCATTCATTGGTCTGTGTTATGTGCAAGACCAGACTAGTCCCTTCTGGCCTAAGTTGTCGATTACACTAAAGCAAACTCTTCTGCTCTGAATAAGAAGAAATTTATGAAAGCTAACTACCAATGCCTCAGATTCTAGCAAAACCCTTTTATTTTGAAAGCTATTTCCCTGGCTCTAGTCTATATAAAATAGCATCCTGTGCACGGTATATGCATTGGAGCCCTTTAAATCATATACCCTCTGGTGGCTGGTGCAGCATCAAATGACACATCTAATGTGGCAGTGAAAACAATATGTGATGTGAAAAGGTTTATGCACTGACCCGGGTATTGCCTATTATGGCTTCTTTTCCATGTTTTGACATCACAGTCCCTGCTGTCCTTACCCATGAAGTCTTCCAAGCAGAGCTCCCGTCTGCCTGCACCCCAAGCTCCATGGAGGTGCCAGGACCCTGCATTTTTGGAGTGCAGGTCTGGAGCTCTTGCTGCTCCCTAGGCCATCTGAGCTGTTTCACTGTTGGAGAAGCCTTTCAGTGAGGAACTGTTTCCAAGACCATCCTTCTGCTCTGTAGCAACAGGGTTTCACTACCAGAGGTGTTCCTTGTGCCAGCCCCACAGCACACAAGGAGTGCAGACAGGACCTAGCTGGTGGACTGACCCCATGGACACACAGTCACCATGGGAGCCAAAGAACCTTCACCAATCATTTGTCCAAGCAATCCAAGTCATGTAATTCATAAGCCAGAGGCTTGGAAGCTGAGCTCTGCATGCACTGAGAGCTCAGAGCTCTCTTTGAAGGGGCTGGGCAAAGAGCACGTTCTAGGTGAGCTCAGAGAGGGGGGTTTGCCAGGCAATCTGTGCCATGAAGACGTGCCTGGCTGAACATGAGCGAGGTTATGTGCTCTTCTGGCCTGTGCAGCCACCTGGGAGCTGTGAGTGCAGCTGAAGGCACAGAGCTGTGAGGCACAGAGCACTGAAGGACCTGGAGCCTACTCCTGGTGCTGAAAGATAGGTACCTAAGGAAGTGCTTTGCTGATCCAAGCCTTTACACGAGAGACTTCTCCACCAAACAGCACAATGCCATTGTCTCATGTGGCACTCCAAACCAACTTGTACAGCCAGTTTTTCTCTGGGAGATGCAATGAGAATGTCAATATGTGTCAAGTAGAAGATGGAAGAATAAACCCCAAAGTTGGCCTTTGCTTCACTTTAGTTTCATCAAAACATCTTTGTTGTCATCAAAGGGAACTTGTTTGTTCCAAGTCAATTTAAATATTAATATAGGCTAAAATGCAGGATAAACCAAAACAAGGAAAACACTTTACTAATCTATAAACTAGACAGAACAAGCTGCCGACTGGGAATAATGCTAAATGGTCCCTTTAAGCTACTCTGTGGAATGTGAGTTTGATCAATTTAGCCCAAGCCACATTAGTATCATAAAAGCTGAGAGCAGTGTTTTCTCCCAAGGGTTTCCTTTGAGGGATATTCCTCTCAGAGCACAGTATCACAGAAACAATTAAGATTGATAACATTTTTTGCATATGCCAAGCAACTGATGAGTCAACACTGATCAAGACATACTTTCATAATTATTTTTTTAAACTGCACTTCAAATTCACAGTATAGTCACCAAGCTGACAGAAGTAGTAATGACTAGTGAAAATTATTACCATGACCCTGTGAACTATTTTTGATGAGCAAATCCTTTCCAGGAAGCTGATAGGGGGAAAAATTGTGTTCTCATTAACAGTTTGTGAACTTATTCAGGTGGAAGACAAGGTGGGTATGTTATGAGTCTTTCTAGCCTCGTTGGCACATTCTTACTCCTCCCTCCCAGATTAATGGGCATTAAGGTTCCCAGGTCTCAGTGATGGTTGCAAGCTCATTACAGGTGCTGCTTTGCTGGTATATCACTGCTGTCCCACAAGCCTATAATTTATTGCTTAGAAAGGATTTCTGGATATTTTCCCAGATGTAAAATCACAGAGGGGTGTATTTAGTGCTCCAGCTGACGACAGCCCTACCTGCATACATTCTCTCTCTCTCTCTCTCTCACACACATACTTGGCTTTGAACTCTGACATTTATTTTATGTCATAAATTCCTTCAATTAACCAACACAGTGCATTAGTATAATTGTTAGTCCCAGCCTGCATTATCTTTTGGAATAGCTAAGTAGAATTGTAGTGGTGTTGTTGTAGTTCATGTCATACATACAGTCTGCTAATAGGCATTTAAGGAGGTATTGGTGAAGCTCTTGCTATGGTAATGCTCTTACTTCAAGGTTATTTATATAAAAAGGTGTCTAGTCTTTGTAAGGAAAAACTCAGCAAACCTCTGTGCTTCCTGTACAATAACATGATGCAATACCTTTCCCTCTGAAGTTATTATCTTGGCTTCTCTATATATATATTTTCAGCCCATTATGAAAATTCAGGCAGGCCTTAAAACAAATTGAAAAGATTAATTCAAAGGTGCCCTTGAAAATTCAGGGCCATAAAATGGGAACAGAAAAAAACATCATGATACAAAGCAGTCCAGTTCTGGACTCATTTGTTGAAGTCAGACTTCTCAGTCCTTTAGAACAGCAAGAGGATCCAATATCAACTCAAGTTCAGGAAACCCATGGCATCACTAAGAAACGAGCAGTTCAGAGAAGAGTGAAACTCCCATCCTGTTTCTAACTATGCAAGTTCAACTTTGCAGACAGAATTTTTTTCCCTCGTGAAATATGAGGGGACACAGAGGATCTGGGAATGCCAACAAGCACCACTGGATCATCACAAGGTAGCACTTCCATTAATAGCATTGCCTGTCAGTCATCCTAAATGGTTTCCTTAAAGTTATATGACAGCTCCTGGGGCCAGAGCATCCTCACAACTCATGGATGATGGTAGGGACAAAGTGTGTACTACCTTTTGTGCTTTTTCAACAGGGAACCAAGAAATTGTTTTTTCACAGACTGTAGGTTTCTAAAGCAGCAGAGTAGGTCTCCTGTCCTAACACATTGCTTCGAGAGCCTAAGAGCTCTTCAGGACTGCCTCTCTTCACAGTATTGATCCCTGCTGCAGCAAGCACAACAGGGAAACACTTTTAATTAAATAATCGCCCACTCTCAAGTTCATCAGTCAGTGCTGAATCACAGCTTTCTGATCACTAAACCCACATTTTGTCAGATGTTTTCAGCAGTCTTTTCTGCACAATCCAGCATTGTTTTGCACAGAAAGGGCAGCAGACTTGCTTGTTTAGAGTGACTTATTACAGATATGGAGTATTCACACCCAGAGCAATAATTAACATACTTCCAAGATGGCATGGAAAGAGGGAGGTGGGTGTGCTGTGAGGCTTTCCATTGCTCCGGGATAAAAGCCTTTGTCACACTTTACAGTGCCATGCCATTTCCACGAATTTACCCGTTGCGAATCATTTGTTTCCCGGGTGATTCATAGCCACGGCTGTTCCCCGTCTTCCTGGGGGCTTTCTGCAGCATGAGGCTTCTCACAGTCCCAGCAAGACCCACGCTTGGAGAGAGCTGTCACCAGCATCCAGCCTGGGCTTCTTTTCTGGCGAGAGTGGTTGATAAGGACGGCAGGCTGAACAATGGGCGCTCCTCCACGAGCAGATTAGCCTGGCCCTGCAGAACATCATGTATCTTTTAAGGGATGCTGTCAGGAAGAAAACGGCAGGTCAAATCCTTGGTGGGAGCAAATTAGCCCGGCCGCGTCAGCTGCTCTGCAGTTGGTGGAGCAGCGCCAGCTGAGCTGAGGATGTGACCCTGTCTATCTAGGAAAAGCAGTGTTTGAGCAGGGTTTGTATCTGGGGTTTGAACAATGCTGGAGGAGGGATTACTGGACTCCAAAGCAGTGTTAGCTTTTTGCTCGCTTTTCACCACTTGTGCTGTTTCCCACACTGTCTGCTTGAGTGCCGACAGGGATGGGCAGCTCTGGCCTCTGCGAATGCATTTCTGGCTTTCGTGGGATTGCAAAATAACTGCTGTAATGAGGCTTTCTCAGTAAGATTAGAAAACGCTGCAAAAGCATACTGAATTTCTATTACATGGAAGGCTGCATCCCACCCCTTCTCTCTTCAAGTGTAGGGGGCCTGATACTGAGGAATTGCAGCAGCAGCCTTTGCCCCCTCTGCTACCTCAGCCCACTGGCACCCACCAGGGACCCTCAAAGGATGTGAATCTGCTGCAGCTCTGCTGCAGGGGCAGCAGAGACAGGAGGGACAGACCCTCCCATCCCCCTTCAAGGCACAAACATGATGTTCTCTGCGGGAACATCAAGTGCATTTCGAGGACTGACAGAAATGTCACAGCGCATCACAAGTGCTTTCATCCCCTCACCAGAAATAAAACACATGTCAGGTCACAGAAGGCTGTTTTCACTCTTACCAACAGTGCCGGCTGTTGTCTGGCTGTGAAGGACCTCCCAGCCTCTCCAAAGGCATTTTTATGCCAAGGAAACAAGCATCAACCTAACTGATTCTATGATTTTATGAAAGTATTTTCCTTTCTTTCCTTCTCAGTGGTTTGGTTATTTTTTTGGTCACTCAGGCCCAGCTCACTGGAGCCTGTTGGTTCTGATACAGCTTCATTTGCTGAGGTTTTGATATCACTCCAACTAGGATTTTTCTAGCTTTCATGGATTGTGGCTAAACTTTTTGAACAGTTTGTCCTTCAGGATTTCCCAGATGTCTCAGCTGACACTTTTCTGGCATGTATTTCAGGGGAAGAAAGATGTAAAGAAACCCTGTCACTCATCTAACTGGATTTTTTTTTTCTTGCTACAGTGCTATAATAGTGTTGATAAATACTGAGAAAAATTGGCTTCAGCTCCACTTTTCCTTCTGTCTGCCAGGATATGTCCAGCTTCAGTTTGCTGGGTGATCTGCAAACTTTGTTGGCAGGTGGCCTGTATAGTATTGTCCACAGTTTTGGCCTGCTCTTTTCACACTCCTTTTGCATCCAGGATTTAGAGGGTTTCCCAGAAGTTATCTTTGATTCTCTGATGCTGTGCAGGCAGCATACTAACAATCATGTTTAATGGTAAGTTTTCAATTAATGCTTCTTATTCAGTGATTGAGCTGCCAAAGGCTGTTTGTTTTATTAATTCTGTGGAAAATCTGCCCTGATCATTTGCCTGAATCTATTCAGTACCTAAACCATGAAATCAATCTTAATAGGCCTTAAGGAATGTGCACATAAGCCATCATATAACCCCGAGTGTGTCTGATTCCCAAATGAGGTAAATCACACCCATTTGTTTGTGGCTAATATTTTGCTTGATAAAGTAGCTATCATGCATTTATGATTCAGAAAAGCAAAGTGTCTTAAGTTTCTACAGATTCAGTTAACACACAAACTGTTGCGGGCAGAAACAAATCCATGTTATTGGCAGATCAGCTGGAGTCATCTGCATCACACTGATGCTCATTTCTATCAGCCTTCTGACTCCAGATGTGTTTGAACCTAGAGGTATTTGAAGTTTTCCATCTTTCCAGGACAAGCAAAGTAGCTTCTCTGGGCTGCCCCATGCATAAACATTCAGGAGACACCCAGGGAACCGAGTACCTGACACCTCTGAACTCACTGAAGACCCTATAGGATTGCTTACAGAAGGAGAGACTTGTTCATTGCACTTGCCAAACATTCTTTTCTAAAGTATCCAAATGCTTGGGCCTTTAGCTTCTGGGATTAGTGAGTAACTTGCTCCACTTGCAACAACAAAGCATAGGAAGTTTACATGCCGGTACCTGGACATTTCCCTAGATGCAATAGCCTTCCTAGAGAAAGGGCTACATTTACTTTCTGGCTGGCTGAGAAGCTGAAACTGCTCCTAAAGATAATTCAGGTCAGTGGGAGGTGGTGGCAAATTAAGATTGTACATATTAGACATCACAGCAGAGAGGGTTTAGTCAGAGGAAGGCACACACCTGTAACGTTAACTATTTTCCTGGAATGGTAACTATTTTTCTGTTATATCTGTAGTCTCTGAGTCTGCAGGCTCTCTTGGGTTCTACACAGATCCTGCAGTTCCCACATAATTCCTCCTCATACCTCTTGTGAGGTGTCTCTGTGTAACCAGGGCTCTGGTCACTGCAGGAAGGCAGGATAATGCATGTGGGTTTTCTTTTATTGGTAGCTTTTGGAGCATCAGTCACAGTTTTCTAAAAACTGCCTCAAGGAGAATCGGTCTCACTAATAGTAATTTGATTTCAAGGTGAGCTCATGGTCATGGCAAGTTCCCAGCACAGTAATTACTTGGGGTGCTTAAGAGCAATGAGAACTCCTGGAGAATTTGATAGAGTACTAATTATATCAGAAAGGTTTTTAATGATTACTTTCTGTATGAAGATGGAGGAACAAAATAAGGCATATATTCTGCATATATCCTGAGTGTTGGCAAATAAATTTTCCTTGCATGAGGGGCTTGATGAGTGCTCTAAGAAAAAATATCTCAGTGCTCCCAGGAGCTCTGGCTTACTCAGAGTCAACAAGAAACTGCACCCCAGTTATGGCACTACCCAAATTCTGTACCTCTTTACATCATGTACTTCAATATAAAAATATCCTCTGGAATCTGTGAAGTTTAACACATTCTTGTATTATAAAATCACTTTTTTTATAAAATATTTCACTTATGAGTTTGACACTCCATAAAGTATAATTTCTGGAAAGATGAAGACTTTCGAGAGGATCTTCTCTCTGAGGAGAAGCATAAATAGTCATATGTTGATATTACAAAACAGTCTTTCATTAAAGAAGAATTATCTGGAATCCAAACACAGTGGTCCTGAATTTGCTCTGTTCTTCAAAAGGATAAGAAATATATCCCTTGCACAGCAAATAATGCAAAGTCCAATTCCTAAGCCTCTCTTTATAGTTAATTGACTTCTTCCCTGGCCTGAGGACATTTGGTGATGAGTGATTATCTAAGTACTACAGATCTTCATTCTTAAAAATAGCCTTCGTAACTTTTATGTGCTTACTGGCTTTTGATTTTTCCATGGCATTTGGTAAACACTAGGACTGGAGAAGCCCATGCTTGGTCTTTGGAAACCTGGCACTTCGGTCACTATGATGTACCTCATTTGCATAAAAGCTGAGCTCTTTCCCCTGCTGCCAAAGCAAACTGCAGCAGCTCCATTTACTTCAAGGGGAGTTGGAAATATGGAGCATCTTCTGGAAGATCAGGCTGCTCATATCCAATACATATCTATAGGCTTGGAAATTTTGGTCAGAGCATCTGACTTTTTTTTTTTTTTTTCATCTGCACATGATCTTGTGCAACTGGGGAGACTGTGCCATAAGGGAGAGGTGCCATTGCACAAACTGACACACATTTGTGCGAGAACAACCACGAGAGGAAACACCTGCATCTCACCACTCTCAGCGGGCCATCTTAATCCCATCTCTGGGGTTTCTCGAACTACAGATGGTCTGTGATTTTTAAGAGGGTTCCTTCTTCCCAGGACACACTGTTTGAAACACTGCCCGTAGCAGCACTTGCTTGTCCACTGCTGCAATGCAATTCACTGACATGTCCACTGGTTCCCAGAGCAATTTCTGTGTATGGACAATTCTGTCCCATAGCCTTTTAGCAAACTTATTGAAGGCAATTGTAGCACCCCTCTGAAGTGAACTGATGTGAGCTGTGTGTCATGAGCACACGAAGCCTGTTCACCACAAATTAGAGAGGTCTGGCACAGTAGAAACAGAGTAGAACCCAACCAGGAATGCTTTCAGGCACTGGGAAGAAAGGCCAGTATATTTGAGACTATCCAGACAGTTTACTCAGGTAAAATACATTGCTCTTCCTTAGTTTAAGGCACTGTGATATTATTCAGTCCTTAAGCACTACACCTATTGTCTCTTTTTTTCTCACCTTTAATTACCCTCTCTAAAAACTACAGTGTTGAAGGCTACTCTTTTTTTTTTTTTGCCAATGAGTAAATCTAACATCCATTTAAATAATTTCTATACATTCTTACCCAAGAAACTAAGAAAGAAAAGTCTCCAGCATCATCCTAGATGAAACTAACATATTTAGCACCTAGTCTGCATTATTAGCTTCAGCAGTTTTCAGAAGTGATAAAACCAAATTCCTACAAAAATAAAATATTGGCTGTCATTTCTTAGTGACTGTTTTCTTCTGATTTAGGAACTAGATTATGTAGAACAGATGGGGCCAAATTTTGCTCTCATTTGCATCAGCATAAGTCAATTTATTTCAACGACAGCAGTTCCTAGCACAGTTATAAGAGACATTTCTTTTTGGAGCTCCTTGAACATCACAGCTAAATAACAAAAAAAAAAAAAAAGCAAAGGGATGCTTTCAAACATCTTTGGTTAAACAACCAGGAAAATGAGACTGTTTGGGAAGTATATGGTACTGTCACTTAAAATGTTGTCACCAACACTCCATGAAGATGGGATAATATTGAAACCCAGGGAAATACAGTAAATAATTAAGAGGGTAATGGCAGTGCACCGAAGAGCACCAGGAAAAAATAATGAAGCCACCAAACAGAAGCAGAAATATCATAGAGTGCAGACAAGGAAGACTTCCTGCTCAACTTCAATATATGTTCTAGTTTTTGACAGTGAACAGTTTCTTTTACCTCTTCAATATCAACATAGAATTTCTACCAATGTGTGTGTCTGTGTATGAGGGAGTATAAATATATATGGGACATTAGGACCACATCTTACATTAAGTGGGGTTTTAATAAAAATATTGCTTGGTGACTATGTCACGAAAAAAATCCATTTATTCTATCAATGTTTATGTCTTCTCAGCACGACCCGAACATAGCTGAACAGATGCATTTCCTTCATGTTTGCTGTTGCCTGTTTCAGGTTTGTCTGTTTCTAAGCACAGGGTATCCGCTGAAAGCAAAAGCACAGGGTCAGAGGAGGAACACAATGAATTTTAGACTCTTGGCACAGGAAAGCTGGGGAAATCTGCTTGATTGAGGCTATCTACTGTTCTGGCCTGAAAAAACACACATTACATGCCCACATGTGTATCACACAGCTGCAGTGCAGCCCAGCTCTGCCGGACAGGACTCCTAGAGCATGTAACACTGACTCACACCCTGCAGAATCTAGGCACGCATGGTGAGTAGTTTCCTGGGGTGCAAAACAAAACCACTGAAAAAAAAGCAGCCAGTTGCAGTGAAAACACAGGAAACGTCCCATGATATCCCTAGGAGCAGACCTGAGCCTTCCCCTATGGAAAGCACTCACACATTGCAGGATGGCCAACACCATGGCCGGGGTACATCCTATAGGAGCACCAGCATGGGGACTCACGGGACCCCATCAAGGCAGTGCTGGGGGATCTATGTGTCCCTGCAGCACGTTGGGAAGGAATATCCATCCTGAACAGAAGAAGCCTTCTCCATTTTCAGTGGAATGAAACTATTTGACAAAACTGCTTTTGGAGAGAATACACTTCTGTCCAGGCAATATTCCATGTGTGCTGGATTTCGCACACAATTTACCAGACACAGGCAGGTATCTTAGTTCAGTCCTGCCAGTGCTGTCAGGACCTGCAACCCCTCCAGCCAAAAAACCCTTATTCCGTGCACTTACATGTCTAGTTAAAAAGGTGGTTCCCCCCAGGGACCTGCCTCACCAGCACAGCCCTGTCGCTGGTGTGTCCCCCTCCACTGGGCCCAAGCTGGCAATCAGATGACCTGGTTCAGCGGGTGTGGGATGGGATTCAGTGGGAACAAGCTTCCCCTATTACTCTCGGTTCCCCTTTGCCAGCCACAGAGGTTTTGAGTTATTCCTGTCTATTGCACCAAAGCACAGATTATTAGCGGATGTGTCAGCCTGTAATTTGTTTCACAATGTGAGCCCGCATGCCTGAGCGGTTCTGCTCCCCTTTCTTTCAACAAAGCCAGTCCATCCTTTAATTCAATTACAGCCCTTTATAGCTGGTTTTCTTGCAGATCACCAGCAAACCATCCTCTTTGCTTTGCAGATGACAAGGGTACTAGCACCCTGGATTCTTGAACTCAATTTTTATGCAAGCTACGAAGATAAGGGGACTGTGTTTTTTCAATCAACACACCCTGATCCTCTGAGATGAAGAGGCCTTGTCCTGCTCCAGAAAGCCCCCTTTGCTGTGAGGAAAGAAATGCTCCTCAGTGTGTGCTCAGCACTTGCAAGTCCCCACAATTAAGTCATTTCCTGAAGCCACTAAGTGAATCAGAAACAGTGCCAAGAATTTAATACGGCTTCCTGAATCCATCCCCTGCTAACTATGAGAACAAAACCATGCTCTGTTTGCACAGAAATTAAATGTCACTGAAGTTTTACTATTGCACGATTGCATTCCATTTGTAATTAATTTTTCTCTCAGCTCTCTTTTCCACACATTTCATCTGGAGCATTAATTTCCCTGTTGAAGCTGCATGTTTTCTAGAGGTCCCAATGGAAGAATTGTGGCTCCTGGCCAGATTTGGGCCCTGAAGGGCTTTGTGTGCCAGCATCCCCCTCTCCTCCAAAGGAGACCTCACCTTCTCCAGTCTCTCCTGTCTTTCTCCCAGACCCTGTACTGGAATTGTCTGGGGTTCTACTTCAGGAGAGAGTAGCTGAAAAGGAAAGAGGACGGCCTTCTCCTCATCTCTCTTTGAAATAAGGGTCTCCTAAAGACAGAGTCCACAGCGAAGGCTAGGGGCTGCTCCTAGGCAAAATCTTCTCTGTCAAAACAAGGGAAGAGAGACATCCTGCAACCCAGTATCTTCCCTTTGCAGAATCTACTTCCTGGAGAATTCAGGGCTAAGATTCAGGGTTGGAGAGAGATTCAACGTCCTGCAGTCCAGAAACTGAACGGGAGTGACCTCAGCTATAGTGGTCTAGACCCAAGCAACATAAGGGAATACTGCTGAGCTGCTGTTTATGTCATTTCCACCCCCATCTCTCTAGCATATGGCCATTCCCTCTCCTATTTGCTGTCAGAACTGACACTGGCTATATAAGACTCCAAGGGGCTTTTCCTGTCACTGTACTATTTATCTTTTCCCACCTATGGGTGCTCATCCAGTACTGTAAGTCCCCTGCCTCTGAAACCACACAAGTTTGCATGCTCCCATCCAACTGAAAATGAATCCACATTCCATCTGCTGGCATTTGTCCACACACTGCTGTGCTGAGACTCCTTTTTCACCCATGGCACTGCTATCACCCCTAGGGCTTGTTGCCTCTTTCAAGGGACCACAAGCCACAGCAGTCCCAGCCCCCAAACACACGGTGTTGGCTTGGGGTGGGAGTTTGTTCAGTCTGTGCAGCTCAGTCTGTCAGAGATTCCCATCTCTTTCTGCCTCAGTTCTGCTGCCAGGTCTCAGAGAACTGCCCACTTCTCTGAGCTTCACCACAGCTGGGGACTTTCCTCTCAGGCTATGTTTTGATAATCTTGTCAAGGGTTTCACATTTACAGTGATTTGCTGTACAAACCCACCCTAGTCTCCCACCAAGAGTTCAGTATTTTCCCAAAATGGCTATGTTGGCTTATTGAGCCAATCACTTACTTGTTTGTGCTTTTGCCATCCTTTTGGTTTGCCACTTAAAAACATATTGCTCACGTTTCATGGGCTGCCACTGCCACTCAATGCCCATAATACAGTTTCATATCCAGCTTCATTCTCTTAAATTAAGTGGAAACTTTCTCAATCATCAAATGCTTTAGAGAAAACAATGGTCAGAAATTAGACTAGTTTGCCTATTTTTATTTTGGCACCCATCACTTGAAGCTGGAGATTGAGTCACTGTTTAAACTCTCCAGTAGGTCTTTATATCCCAGAGAATTTTAGCCCTGGAAGGCTTCCTTTCAGGGAATAGTCTGCCTTTCTTTTAATCCTGACTCCCTGTATTGCTCAGCAATTACTCCAAACCCTGAATTCTGGGTTCCCAGACTGCTTCCCTCCCAATCCTAGTTCCAATGAGATGCAGCCTCGAGCCTGGCCCAAGGGGAATCACTTCACTCTGTGGGCATCAGCTCTGACTGACTCTTGCAGAGACCTCTCAGGAGTGCAGTCCTCTCACAAAGGCAAGCCCACAAAAACTTCTTGAAAAGCAGAGATCAACACTGTTGTCAGTCTCAAGGAAGGAAGATGGGACCTTTCACACAGATTAAATACAGAACAGTGAGTAGAAATTAGTAGATTCTGTACAAATGGTGATTTTCTGCTCTCCCAAGATGGGAGGGGGGAATAATTTCCAAGGAGCTTATGTCAGTATTCACAATATCATCTCTATTTCAAAGAGATCTTCCTAGGTGTCAGTAAATGCATTGATAAGATGAAATTCAAAGCAAAATGACAGCCCCAAATCCATAGATTCTCCCCTCCTCCCCCAAGAAAATAAAAAATAGTACACACTGCACACCAATCTGTTTCTTAGAAAACTGGCATATTGCAACACCCAGGGTTGGCTCAGATGCTTCCATAGCAGCCAGACTCTTGCAAACTCGAGCAGTGATTGCTGAGGATAGCACCAGGCTTTTCTCCATGGCAATGCAGACCACTTCTGCTCAGCCATCTGTCTTATCCATCACCTTTTAAATTTCACTGCTGTCCTTGTCCATGCAATTCTGACATTTCATATGCAAGCGTGCTGCATACAAATCCCCAGTGCAGGATTTCTCTGTAAAACTCCAGGTGCTGTTCAGAGATTTTATTTAAATGAAGTAATACATGTATTATCATCACAGTGAAGATTATAAGAACTTGCTTTTTTTTCTTTTTTTTTCCACACTGACTAAGCCAGTTCAATTTTATTTGAGGTTACTTAAGAGATAAAAAATGACAGGCTTGCTTACTGAAATGTATTCTGTTTTTCTTATAGGCACCATTCAGGCTGTTAATTCTGCTCCTGGATGCTAAGGAGTTATATAGTGATGATAATTACCTTGCATTTCAATGGTATTTTGATGTCATGTGTGTTCTGCGAGCTGAACATGGAAACAAATGGAAATGCCACCATTCCTAGGGATTTTACAGCCACTGTCAGCACTAGATAGATAATGAGGAATGATAACCTATCTAAATGAAATCCTTTGGGCAGGCTTGTTTGGAATGCAGGCAGCTACAGAACTGCTATTTTCACATGAAAATTTTGAGGTCTACTTAAAGCTTCTGCTCTTGAAATCGTGGGATTACAAAGATTTTACTGGAAATATCTCTCTTTTGATCTGCAATTCAGAAAAACTTGAACATAGGAAATGCAGAAACTCGAAAACAAATGGAGGCAATCCCTGCTGTATTCAGTTTGAGGCAGTGTTATGATTTGAGAAGGAAGGGGAGGCTGCATCCCCTGTTTTCAGTGCATGAAGTCATCAGGCACAGTTTTTGACATGCTGACTGCAACTTGTCACAGAGACAAGATGCAGCCTATGTTAATTAATAGAGGTCTGGTAATCTCTACTCACAGGGCTTCCAGAGATCTATGTTTTCAAACAACAGATCTGACTGTGGTCTTTGCTCTGAATAATGAATCATGGAACATCTGAAACCTGGGAGTGTAATATACATGACTCCATTTCTTACAGCCTGTGGCCGTACTGTTAATAATTCTTTGCTTTTACTGATTGTTCACATTAAAATTCTCTTCTACTAAGTGTATTGGAGAGTCCTTCTAGGCCATCAAGAAGCAAAATATTCACTAGATCTGCCATAGGAGGTGTTTTTGGATGTCAGACAACGTGAGAAAATTTATCCAAATTTATTAAAGATGTGAAAATGTGGAGGATTCATTTATAGAACCATAGAATTGTTTGGGTTGGAAAAGACCTTTCAGATCATGGTCAAGTCCTGTTGTTAATCCAGCACTGCTAAGTCCACCAAAAATCCACATCTCTACGTGCACATCTACACATAAATGTGGTTAATGTTTAACCACATCAAACTCCCATAGGGATGCTCCTACCTAAGCTAGTTCCATTTGACCAAGCCCACTTTCTTTTTGAAGGATTTAAATAGAGTCACAGTGCATCCACTTTAGTTTAGAATGAGATTAGAGCAGGCTCAAATCAGCTTCTTCCTCTCCCTCTGAAGCATGGCCCTAAGTGTAATGATTCACACACAGAAATCCACAGAATCTTCCTGCAATTTCAGTGGATCTTTTTCACCTCCATTCTGGAAAAAAATAGTGAATGGACCAGGTAGCCACAAAAGACTGAGCCCTTCAACACAGCAAGCAGGCATCTCGCCTGCCTGTGCATTGCTCTCTGACTCAGCAGCCAGAGGAGACCTTTCAGTTCATGGTATTTATTTGTTCATGTCTGGAATGCTTTTCATGAGAGAATGTCAGACTGCCCAGACATTTTGCAACCTTTACAGGTGGGCAGAGTCCAAATGCCATTGCATCTTTTACAGCCCTCCTGAAGGGGTTTAACCCAGAAGATGTTCCAGCCTTTTACTTCTGAGCCCCCTCGAGTTTATTGGCGTCACCCCTGACAAAAAAGGACAAAGTGAGAGGAAGCCAGGAATTGCAGAAATGCTGGCCCATTGTGCAGAACTTGCAAATGCTAATCAGGCTTTAGAAAAATGCAGTAAGTTATGGCTGATCCAGCAAAAAGGGAGAGAAAAAAAAGAAGATATCAAGCAATGTCTGTCTTTTCTCCAAGCTGTGTATTTTGTTTATTCATATGAGGGCCACTGAGCAAAATGGGTGGAGATTTTGCTCCTTTCTTTCTTCTTTACACTTAAAGGATGACTTGGCAGCAGGATTTGATTTGAAGAAAGAAATCCAAGTCAATACAATCTAGATGATTAATTCTATTACAAGCAATGATTACTTACACTGGCAGGCTTAAAAATTCTGAGGGTGTCACTTTATCATTTATAATTATCTAATGCTGCAGTGACTTTTCCTTCACTCTGCTTGCCACTTGAATTAAACTGGAATCCAAAATTTCAAAGCTAAAGCATTTGAAAGGAATTTTTAGGGGGAAAGGGAAGAAGAGATGCATCTGGTTTGTTGGTTGGTTTTTGTTGTTTTTTTTTTAATTTGCAGTCCAATCAAACCCATAAAGGCCTACTCTGAGATTACCATCTAACTGACATCCTTGGAAAGCAAGATTTGTTAACGTTAATATTTTAAATCTGATCTTGAACCACGGCCTTCATTTGACCTTGACTCAGAACATTTAAAGCTCCTTTGCCTTAGCCCATTACCATGCACTGCACACTTAACCAGCATCTCTCCTGGCACAAGTTCTGGTTCTATGTCCCATTTATTTTGCTTTCCAGCAAATTATCTTTCTTTTTCCCTATCTATAAAGAAGGTCAGAAAGGAGAATTACAGTGTGTAGGAAATCAGCAATACTTCCTTTTGCATCTGCAGCCGACTGCCAAGCACAATAAACACATCCAGTGTCAGCCCGGCTCCCTTCCCCTCCCACACCCCTCCCACACCTGACCAAAGAAAGAAGAAAAGCAGCTAAAGGGAAAATATTCTGGAGTCTGGGGGAGGATGCCCGGCTGGGAGCGTGTTGTTTCCACGCTGAACAGCAGAGGGGAGCAGCAGAACGGCGTCTGTCCGGCTGCACAGGGGCTGCCAGGACCAGCACCGGGGACGGCCCCAGTGCCACTGCTTCCCCAGAACTGGGGAGACCCTAAATCCTCTCATGCTCTATAATACAGCCTTAATTATGTCTCCTAAATGGCTGTCAGGTGAATGAGCCTGTCTGGCAACAGACCACATGACTTCAAGAAGGGGCTATAGGTCTTTCCCACTATTAACTGTGTATTTACACCCTTAATGGTCCAGACCCGCAGTCTAGTGCCTTATTCACGTTCTTTTGGAGTGGTATCCACAGCCCTTTGAACTTGTATCAGCTGGTATTTCCTTAGAATAAATATGTATGAGCAAATGACACAGCCAACTACATTCAATCCAATCCAAGCCGGCATATAAGAGGCCCTGGAAATAAATTCAGATTAAGAAAAAATATATAGTATTGTAGTTTTGTAAAAGAAATGGGGGAGCTGACCCACCAAAAGATAGAAGCCACTGGAAATGGCTCATACTGGGGTTGTGAGACAGGCATGCAGGGAATTAGGAAGCATTCAGCCTGGGAAAAGCTCATGCCAAGGGCTTAAATTCATGAAACAAAGGATGGGGAGGCCTTTTAAGAGGACTGAAGACTGCAAATATCAGCTGCCTCACGGGTTATATGCAAAGCCTAGAAAAGAAGTTGCCTTGAAAGTCTGGCCTTCGTATGAACCAGAACAAATCCTTCAGCAACCTGCTGAATAGCCTTGACATGATATCAAGCTGTGTATGATTTGTAAGGAGATAGTCTGGAAAGCGTAATATCCTTGCAGGTACCTCAGGAGTGGGACTCACTGCAGCAAATGCAGGGTTTGCCACATGATCACATCCCTGCACATCATGGCACATCCAGATTTGCAATACAGCACCATGCCTGGAAGTCTGGGGAATCATGAACACAGAGATCATGGTGCCAGCACTGTCCTGGAGTGGCACATCAAAGAAGTGGGCTCCTTCAGACACAGGTATTGAGCAGGTGTCATGTGCTTAAATAAAGCCATCCCTGCTCTGCAGTTTGTCTATGAAATAAGAGCAGTGCAAGCCACCTGAGCACTAAGGCTGTTGCTGTTGTTGTGGATAGGCAGAGCCAAAGCAGATTGCATCAACTAGACAAACTGAGCAGAGCAAAGAAGTTATGCACCGTTAATTAGTGAAATTAATAGTTCACTGCTTATTTTTCCCCATAATAATTATCAGAATTAATTCATGACATAAGGATAAATGTATGGGATCTGCCAAGGTCAGATCTAGGAAGAGGGAAGGAAGAAGAGGAAACACCCATGGCCAAGCTGGCAGGCATGCACATCAGGCAGAAAGGTGTTGTTTCATAAGCACTTACGACAGCTGCAATACAGGGAGGGATTCAGTCATGGAAATGGTCCTAAAATATATGTCTCTGCTGCCAGAGAGAGCAAGGCAATACAGAATCCCTGTGACCTCTGCAAGGATCCTCATGGGTGTCCCTCAGCCCTGGGAAAGTCAGGCACAGAACTGCAAGAGGTGTTTCAGCCTCTTGGTCCTGCAGAGGGAGAGGGAAGATGGGCTAAGTCTGCAGCACTCAACATCTGCATGTAGCTCATGCAGAGGTGTGAGGAGGTGTCGCTCAGTTCCTGAGGATGAAATCAGTTTGTCACAGCTGGATAAATCGAGCTTATTGTCAAAGGGAATCCACAGAATTGTAGGGTAGGGCACAGGTACTGAGGTGCCAGTCAAGAAGAATGGATAAAAAGAGGACCAGGAAGCACACACACTACTGAAAGGAAGGCTGGTAGTAAAGGTAGTGAATTTTCCCAAAGTCCCTTTATGAAGTGGGATGATGAAGAAATGCAAATAGGAGGAAAAGTCCTTCACTTCATATGTGCCTTCTTCTGGCCACTACATCTTCCTACCACACAAGTACATTTGCTGGAGGGTTGCTAATGCAGACAAGGGTGGCGTAGAACTGTTTTGTAAACAGAAATATTTTATATTCTGGGTATTTTTCACCCACCACCGCAATGATAGCATTTCTAAAGTCAAAGCTATCTTGTAACACTCTCATATCAGCAGCATGCAATGATTTAAAATGAGATCCTGGAAAATAAGTACTGATATTTGATCATGGGGACATTTGGGTCATGACAAAAGACTTTTAAGGACTCTAAATAGACACAAACTCTGTTTTACAGCTTAGCTAAAAAATCCTTATGAAACCAAAGAGCTCATAATTAACTTTATAACAACACCTAAAAATGCATGCATATTGCTCAGCTTGCTCCCTGAGCACTCCCAGCAGAGCTCCAACTCTTTCAGTGAACCAAGAAAAATCACTTGCCTTCTTCCCAGACATAAAATAAAATTAGCCTGAAAGAGATAAAAAGCTCAAAGGAAAAAGGAAAATTGCGAGGCTTAAGGAGAGAGGGCAGACAGAAGGGGAGAGAAAAATGACTGCTGAGGTATATTTGTCTCAATTCCTACTATTTCTGTGTGTTCATGGCCCTATTTTGGGCTGCACTGTTACACAAGTTTCCCAGCCTTTTCCTACCTACTATAACACTGCTGGAGCCTGATGGATTTTGTCAAAAAGAGGCTCCCTGTTTTGACTTTTGTATTCAGCAGTGGTTGTTTTTTCCCTTAGCAATCTTCAATATGGGTGCATTTTGGCATCACTCATTCCAGCAAAGAGGACATCCAATATCCATAACCACACAATAACGTCAGGGTGAGGCTTAGCCAGCCACAGATTTGGGAACTGATCTCAAACACAGTAATAGGTTTTCTCTAACATATAACTTTTCTATTTGTTTTCACACTTCCAATTCTCAGAAACAGCTCACCAGAAAGTACAAATAAAACAGTAAGCCTACATGGAGCCCAGAACATACAGCAAAGGGGCTGAGATTTGTTAGAATTTGTAATGTAAGGAAAAACATTTTCATTATTAATATGTGGGATGTGGCTGCTTCCCTCAGCTGTGGTGGGTGGGGAAGCTTAGTGGGGCTCTGCCTTGGATGATACAGATGGAGCATTTCCAGCAGTTTCCCCACTGTGAGCATGAGTTTCTCAGGAGAAGGAAGCAGCATGTAGGACTTGAGCACAAGATGAAGAGTATGAGTCAGTTCATATTCTCTGTGGGCTCTCTTCATGCAAAGGCACAGCACACAGCAGCCATGGCTGCTTGTAGTGAAACGACTCAGCCAGCGATGGGGATTTGGAAAGGAGAGCAGCTGTTACAGCTCATGGCTTTTCCTCCACATCCTCCCTACAAAATGCTGCCTGTGCAGGTAGCAGAGGAGCACAAACCAATAACTTCTGTATTTCCACAGCACAGTCAAGGCTGACTACTTCAAAAAAATTTCATCAGGATAGTCTCCAATGTAACCACTCTTCCAGGTTCCTCCTTTGGAGGAGTATTAGAGGGGGGTGTTCACTCTATACTAAGGCAAATTTTGCCCTGGGGCCTGAAAACATGCTAAATGAAGCATTAAATAAAGCAGTACATGTGTCAGGCCTAAATGGAGGAGATTGACTTTTAGGGCTGTTCAGTCTTTCCTTGGTAGCTGAACCCTGTAAAGTTGAAAATTCAAACCAATCAAAAAAATCAGATCCTGTGATTAGAGGATTTTTGGAATGTCATTTCAGTCAATATTGCTCTCCACATATTAGGTCCTGCTAGTAGGGTTGATGCCACCAGACCACTGCCAAAAAGACAAGAAATGCCTGCCAGGGTCCCTTCCTAGATGGCTGTGATACTGCAGGGATACTGAAGTCACAATGAGCCATGACAGCATGAAATGCACTACTTCCTGCTTTTGGGAGACAACAAACTTGACTGCCATGGAGAGCACAGGAGAGCTTGGGCAACTGCACTTCAGGTAAGAACTGCGACCAAGAAACCTCTCATATTGGAAAAATATTTGATAGAAGAACTTTTTTTGTTGAATCTATCTTCTGTACTTCGGTATTGTTTGGGGATTTTGAGTATCAAGAAACACAACAGAGAGCTCTAGCAGGCTTAAGGAGAAGCACAGCCATTCAGTACTCTTATGAAAGTCCTCTGAATAGTTAATGGGCCTTACCGTGGGTACAAAACCAACTTGGAGGAGCTATGTCTTGTGAATGCGTGGCACCCAAAGACAAATTTAGTGCAGAACAATGATGAGACATATATGAAGAGAGTTGTGCATGTCTTTTGAGGCCTCTGAATTTTTCAAGACCAATTCCAGCAAGCCCTTTTTAAAAGCCAAGTCAGAATTTGAAAGGATTCCTCTTCTTTTCATTGGCTTCCAAGCAAAAACCTTCATGTCTTCCCCATACTGCAAGTACTTAAGAAATCCACTCCACATCTGGACAATTAAACTGCCTGGAAATGCTCCAGCTCTGAGCTTTGAAGAAAACACTTTAAATGTTGAAAGAAAACATCGATAAGCCAAAAATAGGCAGATGGGTGGGTTCTATCAACTTTCATAAATCCAAGATCATGTACATGTGTATTTAATTGGAGAAACAGTTTCTGTTCTGCTTTGAATTGCATTAATCTGAAACATTTCTATTGCTCCTGACATTTACACTTTGAGATTCTCTCCTGATGTGCTTTTTAAAAAAAAAAAAATTAATAGGATTTCAAATTGCTGAGATAACTTTCAAGCAAGATAATTGTTGGCCTGTGTCACTACGTACCATATTCTATCAGCTTATATTTGAAAGGCCTTAATAAGTAACATGACATTTCATTCCCCATGGGAAATGACTATGCTCCATATTCCCTCCATGTCCCCTTTTTAAATTGCTCTTTTGGCTTCTTGGATTTGCTGGAGGGTTTGGAGCCCAGTTGTGAGTGCTTGCTGTGGTGAGAATTGAGAATGTTTTTCTACTCTCTTTAGTGTGAAATTCCAGGTACAGTATTATGTCACATCAGATCTCTGTGAAAAAATGTATCTTGGCTCCAAAAGGAAAGATTAATGGAAAAATCATTCTCAACCTGCCAGGAAAATATTTTTTCCCTTTCAGCATGAAAACAAAATGTAGAGTTAGCTGAGAGATCTAAGGATTAAATGGAAAGTAATGTTCCAAGCTTTTCTTAACCTCCATCCCCAAATTATATAAAAGCTCTTGCAGAAAGAGGAACAAAATAAAGAAAACCAACTTTGTTTATTCCTGTATTAAAAAGTCACTTCCTAGAGGTGTTTTATGTTGGTGGAAATATTAAGGACTTTTTTTTTCTTTTACCAGCAGTGCTATTTTTGACAATTATTCATAGCAAAAAAGGTTAAAAAATAACTGAATAATACAGAGCAGCATCTTTGGCTCTGGAGCAGCATCTTTGGCTCTGGAGCAGCTCCATCTTTTATCTGTCTAGCAGCCACAGGAAGTTTCTAGTGCTAAGTAACTACAATGAATTGCAACATATGCAAGCTTGAATCTTTACTGTCATGTGTTATTAAACCCACTACAGTGCATTAAACTTCAGAAAAGACAAATAAAAGTGGAAGAGGAAGAGCTAGAAAGAAGGACTGACAGTAAATTTCATGTTCTTGCACATTTGGTTAGAAGGGTGTATTTGGCTGAGGGACACAAAGAGCAAATTTGAACAATTTCTGCTGTCCCTGTCAAACCCCTGATGGCCCCAAGGAGAGGCATGTTGTGTCCCTTGGGGAGCACTGCCCTTCCAGGTGATGAGCAGTGACCAGGTGTGCCCCAGTGTGACAGAGAAGAGATGCTGTGCCCCCATCCCGCAGTCAAGCTCTGATCAGTTTAGTGGAGCAGCTATCCCAGGTTGGAGACAAAACTTCATTAGCTTTCCCCAGTATCTTATTCACTGGGATCCTGGGGCAGCTCATTGCTCCTCTGGCCTGCCATGCCAAGCTGTGGTTTCATATTAGAAAGAAAAAAATTTCCTGGTGCCTCCAGAAATGTCTACCCAAAGAGCTCAGTGGCCCTTGTGTGCTCTTGTCCCTTCTCTGCTACACATCCAGAAAAGCAGGGGAGCAAATGCCTCCTGTCACTGAGCAATGGTTTGAGTTCATTTTTGAGACCTTTCTGTGCCAAAGAGGCCCAGGAAAGAACAGGGAGAACAGGCACCGAGAGAGGGGCAGGCAAAATTCTTCAGAGACAGAAAAGAGCGAGGCCCCAGACTAAGCTGCCCCCACAAAACAAACAGGGTAGTACAGCACAAAAATCTGCTCCAGTGCTCACTGAAATCAACAGGAACCTTAAGACTGCTTTGAAGGGGAATTTGATAAATGCCCAATGGGAAGCTGACCAAGGAGAAATGAAGTGTGGCAGCCAGGTTTTTTTCAGTGGAAATGTATTCTACTAAGTGTGGTGCAGAAGCAAAAGACAGTAAAGACTGAGAAGACTGAATACACCAGTGGATTTAGGAAACCCTGCACCCACCACTTCTCTTTTGAAAATGTCCTTAAGCTGAGTGGCAGCAATCTGGAGGGACAAATAGTGGTAAGAAACAAGAAACATTATCCCAAACCTAGCAAAGATTCCCATCTTAGCGTGCCTTATACTCTTGACCAATCCAGCACACACACACAAACACATAAAAATCTTGGCAAAAGGCCTAGCATTTCATTTGGATAAATTACTTCCACATTTAATCAGCCAACACTGAGCTGCATTTGTTAGAGAGTGCAAAACTTCTGGCAATTTAAGGCAGCTGCCTATGTCATTGTCTTCTCTAATGCTATTAAAACACCGCTACATTATCACTATGGAGCCTGGCAAAACATTTGTTGTGTGGAACAAGATTCAAAAGACATGAATTTTAACTAAATTTAGACGTAAGGAGGACATTTTTCAGAATGGAATGTTTTCTCCAATTGGTCAGGCCGGTTCCACAGGCCAGCTCATACCAAATTCTCTTCTCAGAGGCCAGACTCTCACAAAAGAGTTGCACAAATAACAGACACTTGGGGCTGATATGTGAACCTTCAAGTCAAAGGTGCCATTCTAGAGTAACCTGAAATGAAACACATCAAGTTTTGACACAGAAATTAATAGCCAAATATGTCGTTATCAGTCCAACAGACTTTTTTGATCAGCGTGACATGATATGTTTCATTTTGGGAGTACAGTACATGGCAGGCTCTTCAAAACATTCTTCAGGTATAAAAGCTAAATTTTGTTTCAAAAACACCAAATGGATTTTAGGAGAAAATACTGACACTAAACATCTAGATTTCTTTTTCTGCCAGCTTAAAAGCCTGGCTCTATAAATTGACAAATTCAAAGATAATTTTATTTGCCTTGAATCTATATTTATTACCAAAAAATACAAAAAACACCACCAAGATCCACCCTTGAACAAGCTCAATTTAAGTCAAAGGAATCCATCCTCAATGTGGGAGAAAAAACCAGACTTCTTTCTCAATTCAGTCATTTCCTTCCATTTCATTTGAACTAGTAAGAGAGTACTTTAACAAATTTTCAAGCTAAATTAAATCTCAGTAATTCAGAAGTTCTACTGTATAGTGAAGCAATGCTGTAATTGACAGACCAGTCTCCATTTAAATTAGCTCCTGAGAGGATTAACTATGTGGGGATTAAATTCTTTCATATCTGACCCAAATCCCCCTCAAATTAATATTAGCTCCTGAAGTCAGCTGGTTTAAAATGTACTTTGATCACCTGGGAAACTTTTCTCTACTTATCAGTGATAGGATTTCTGTGTTGGAAACAAACTCACTGCTCTTCTCTTTGACCTGATCCTGAAAACATGACATGGGCCTTGTAACTCCACACAAATGTAGAGATGTATGCTACAAATCCACCTATTCCATGTCATCTGCAAATGAATTCTTACCACCTTTCATTTTTTCTTAACTTATATGTAAGCCAAAATACAGCATTTTTGTTTAAAAAAAAAAGCAAAAAAGCAGAAATTCCAGGGTGGTCCTAATCTTCTCATCTTGAATTTATATTTTTATATGTCAGGGATGGAACATGTGGGCAGAGTGGAATGTCAGACAGGCGGAGTATTAGGAACAGACAGAATAGCATAAAGCAAGCAACTAATTTACTATGTGTTAAACTGGATCAAATTCCTACAAATGTGATGTTAAACACTTACATATGGCAGTATATTTTTATGGAACAGGATTAAGAAATGATGTCAATTTCCAAGCATAAAATTTTGGCTAATCAAAATCTTTTGGCAAGTTAGCTGCTTTCATTTTGAATGAACACTCCACACTACCACTTTGCCTCCAGAAAAGACTGGATCTGTATCTTCATATAGATTCCTTGAAAATAGAAAGGATAATTTATTTTCCTGGCTCAAAGATTTTCCCTGCATCATCATCATCATCATCCCTATTTATTTCCATATATTTTATTATATACAAATCAAGTAATTTTTTTCAGTAGGAACAGAGCTTGTATGTGAAATACAAGCATTTAAACAAGTTTCCTTAATTTATGATTTATTAGCAGTGAAAACCTGTCAAAAATCCTACACTAGAGGAACATTTTTCTTTAAAGAGGATCACTGAGAAGATGTACAGATGTACCCAGGGAGTAGAAGAGGATATAGCAGTGAATGGCAGATTATAGCGGTATCTGAAATTTACATGGAGACTACATCATCATCCAAGTCTCTAATAATGTATTCCAAGATAGTGAAAAAATAACATGAGCTCTGACTCTGCTGCTCCCTCCTATCTTCACATGACTCAACCCTCAGCTGCAACAGCATGACTGGATTTATCCCTTTTCATCTGACCAGCTGAAATTCAGTTTCTTGTCTATTCAAACCAGAACAAGAAGTGGAGGTGGACTGAGACTTCATCAGAGCAACCACCTGTACATAAAACATTTTCAAGACCTTATTTCTTACCCATGGGAAGCCCTGAACCACTCCACTCACAAATCTGAACATCTTTCAGTCTGCATTTGGACCACAGGCCTCCAGATCGAAGTAGCCAAGTCAGGAGTGACACCTCAGTGACACCTCTGGCCAGACAGAGGCCTGTAACTCATCGTTTGGTGAGATTTTCCTCCTACCCAGCTGTACAGAGCAGTATCCTTGCAAAAGTGCAAGGATAGTGGTGCCATCCTGTCCAGCTCCCAGCTGTGCCAAAATCCACACTGTGACACATCTGTGCAAGGCTGAGCCAAAGCACATCTCTCCCCCCTCTCAGGGTTTTCTCAAGGAAAGAGAAATTCTGTTTTTTAGCAAGAGGTGTTTGTATATTGTTTTTCTACCTGTCCTTCCTTTTCTTACATTTACAAAGCAAAGTCCTGCTCCTATTTTTTAATTCTGGCCCAGCTTTGTCATCGATTGCAGGAATGGATTCCCCCAGGGACTTTGGGTAACTGATCTTAAACCGTTCATTTTTAAACAAATCTCATTTTGAGAAAAACATCAGCTGGGGAGCCTACTCTGGACCACTGGGCCCACCTGAGATAACCAAGGAACATATTTCTCTGATGGGGTCTTCAGGGGTACTTTTGACCTAAGAGAAGCAAATAAGGCAACTCTCAGTGTAGTTGGCAGATAAAATCTTGATAATGTCCCTGTGAAGCACAGTTGAGATGGCAGGGTGGGCAAAGGAGGTGACTCAGAATTGGTACCACCATGCTTGTGGCAAGACGCAAACGAAACCACTGTCTCCTTGGGGTGCCCTGATCTGCTGTCACACCTCATGGGGCCTTGTAAAGCCCGCTGGCAGCAGCAAGTACAAGAACAGCTCAAGCTGCTCTTTGTACTGGAAAAAAACTCTGTTATAAAGGTCCCACCAAGCTGTTCCAACACTCAAGTGTGAAATACAGGAATAGAGGGGCAGTGCTGCTCTCTAGAAGCAGGCAGTACTCCTGGAAGTGATGCTGGGGACAAAATTAGGGAAGTTTCTTTGTTTTAGAGGAAGAGGAGGAGAAGGAGTAGGATAGTAGAAAAAAGGTGGCTCTAAGAAGAGCCATATGAGCGAGAAGGAAGGGATCATTTCATTTTCTTTATCATCTAATTAAAAAAGCATGTTACAAAACATTTAGGCTATGAAAATGGCTGTGTCTCTAGGACTCTGTTTTGACTTCTGGGATGCACTTGAGCATGAAGGATGTACTCAGGCAAAAGATTCAGTGACTTAGAGCTCCACTTGCAATGTGACCTTCCTCAAAATGTCCGAGCATGTTGGACACACAGATAGTTTATCAATAAAGCCACACAGATGAGCAGAGACCACCTGAGAGGGAGCTGCTGCACTGACAACTCTTTCATGAGAGCCCAGCAACTGGGAAAATGGAGGTGGGTGGATGTGCAGGGAAAAGCTTCTGTTGTGCAGCAGATGTTTTCAGCCTGCTTGGGTGGAGGCTTCTTCCAGCTTGCAATCAGGGGGGCCAAGCTGAGGGGACACAGATCAGTTCGGGAGTTCATAGTCCTGGTGAGTAATTTTTCTATTGGGGAAATGTCAGGGTGTGTTTGCTTGCACTTTGGGATGTCTTTATTCCCTCCTGTGATGATGGTTCCTATCCTGTAAATGTTTTTACTGTCGCTGGTTAATGAATTCAGTTCAGCCTGGCAACTTATCTGCTAAGGCAGTCTGAGCAGCAGAGAGTTGATATTTACCAGGCTGGAGTTAAAAATAATTCACGCGTTACATTTGAATGTTGAATCTGAGGTAACCAGTCAACACAAGAACCTAGTCCATAAGTAAGAACAGATGCAAAATTAATCAGATACATTTTTTCTGTTTCTTTCCCCATGACTATTCTATTTTTCTGCTAAACTCTGACCGTTCCCATCTTTTCCCTGTTGCAGTGAATAAAACCTGCATGCCAAGCTCACAAACAAAACTGCCTTTGACTGTCTTTCTGCTGATAAACACAGCAAAGCATCAATCCATTCTTGCAATCCCAGGAGTCGCTGTAATGACAATGTTATGTGCAACCAAAGCAGTGCCAGGAGGTGCAGACTGGAGAGTGACAGAACAGAACGTCCCCGAGCAGCTGGTGGCCAGGAAGCTGGGAGCACATACCCGAGAAATCTCTCAGTATCTCTGCTTTGCTTACAATGGAAAGACTTGCATGTGACCTACCATGGAAGTTCCTACGGCTTTTTTGATGTTTTCCCGTTTTCTTAACCACCTATTCACACAGCAGTACTGTCAGGGGGGAAAGCCCAGAGATTTATATTAGCTGGGCTGGATTAAAAATTCCTTCAGGCACAATGCTGCTCAAAGGTTTGTGGCTGTGCTGTATTGGGAAAGTAGCACAGCAAAGCAACTAAAAATGGTCCCAGAGACACACACCACCCTCAGGTTACCCACACCACGAGCCTCAGTCATCTGGTGTGGTCTTCACAAGTGGCTCCAAGGACAGAGTGAGGAGTCCTTATGGGCAGTGGGGGTGAATAGGGCTGGTCCTGCCCTCAAGAGGCCTTTGTCCCAAAAAGGCCACCAGGCTTGACACTTCTGATTTCTGCTGACTAGTGATATTGGAGAGGTTGGACACTACAACTCTGAGTCTCACAGCTTTGATGCTGTTCCTACACCCATTGCTTTTCTTACCATACTGCCTCTGCTAGGAAGGATTTAAAGGGTTTTAGGAGCAAGCTATGAATAGGCTTTATTTCTTGCCCTGAAGGGATATTGTAAAGGCAAGAGAGAGACGTGCATTGTGGCAAGTTGACTGCCCTTACTTCTGGTCCCATTAGCATGCTGGGAGCAGGCCTGCCACCAGAAGACTGGGATTTCACAGTGGAAGGACATAAATCGGCATTAGTTACCTCAGAGACAGTAAATGAACTGTAAAATACTCAATATGCTTTGCTGCCAAAGACAACCAACAGGCCACCATCCATACCACATAAACTTTGAGCACTTGAAAACTGGTGGATCATTATCAGTGGCTGTGGACACAGAGAGCTTTGTAGAACACCCTTATTTCTGGCAGTGAGGAGCTGAGCTAGTGCCTGGGGCAGCAAATGGCAGTAGTGGTGATGAATGTCTATAACATAGGAATCAGTGACTGGCCATCCTTGAGCAGGTAACCAGACACAGATTTCCTGGGAGGGGCCAGCGACCCCTTCAGCACATTCCTGCAGTGACACCACTGGTTTTGCACGCCTGTGCAACCCACTCCCTCCTGTCTGTGACCCACAGAGGTGGACTGGTCTAAAGCTGACACTGAGTGATGGGGCAAGTGAGGAAAATACACTCTTGCAGGCCAGCCTTTGCCTCTGATATTTGCAACCAAATATCAAGAGCAGCACCTGGTACAGCTCCGAGGTGCCATGGAGAAGATGTGTTCCGGAACACCCCAGAGCAGACCCTCCATGCTCATAGCTCTGCTGTGGTCACTGCCACTCTCCTTGTGGAATAGCCCCTTTCCCTCACTCCTGGGAGCAGCAGAATATTTACAGCACACTTGTTCTGTAGCTCAGTTCCTGCTCTGTTGAACTGGTTGCTTATTGAGTATTGAATTTTAAAGAATTATTTTAAAAGTTACATCAATACAAAAGAAGGATGTAAGCGACAAAATTTCTATGTTGTAATCCAGACTTTTAGAGGTTTTCCCACATAACTACAAACACCACGTCACATCTCATTTGATTTCACACCACTGTCTTACTGCTCTTCCTTCTGTCCCCCCAGGAACTAAGAGCAGAGCAGCCCTAAGAGTTGACTCTCTGAAAAAGATGCCATGGGGCAGGAGTCTGAGTCTCCCTGAGGACTTGGACAGGCTGCATCTGAGTTTGCCTGTCCTGGTATCAGGCACAACTTCTGATGACAATCCTGTAAACTCAGCCAGAACCGTGAGGGCAGAGCCAAGCACTTCATGCCATGAGCATCATTGCTGTGTGGGTCCTCAGGGAAAGCATCGTTCCTCTTAGAGTCAATCCACTCCAGGATAATTCACTTCTCTCAGTAATATGCAAAAGAGGATCTTTCTTCTTTTTGGGAGCATAATCTAGTCAAAACCAACAAAAATGCAGGGGCAGCCGCAGCAAGATTTCTTAGGCCTGTTGCTGTAGACCTATCATTCATCATGGGCATGTAAACAGTGCCATATCCTCATCTGTCACCAAAATGAAGGCTGAGATAAAAAGAAGGAGCCAGCAGGGATACAGAGGCAATATAAAATGATGCAGCTGGAAAGGTGGTGAGAGCTCTCAGCATCAGAGCTGCCTTGACCCCAGCTAGGACTACAGTTGTGTCTCTCAAAGCAAGGATGGAGTAACTTTTTCTCTGCGGGGAATCTTGTCTCTGCCTTGCTATACTGCACTGCATCTGCAGTGGCCTTCAGGAACAGACTTCATTTTGGTCCAAGGATGCCCCTCCACCCTCCAGTATTGTAGTCAGCTCTCTGTCCTCAGCTATGTTTCTGCAGTCCACAAGAGTGGTTTGACCTGTCCTGTATTTGTGTCCTGCAACCCAGACAGCCAAGAGAGGCACTAAGTATGTCAGCTGGCTGTATTAAAGGTGCCTGCTGTCATTCGGGAGAGGATAAGAGGTGGTGGCTCCATAATGTCCACAGACAGTTCCAGGAAGTGCTTGAAGGAATGTTTGCCTCATTTTCTAGGACATGAATTTGAAAAACACTCTCTGGATATTAAAAACAATAAACATTTGTTAGATAATAAATCCCAGACTATGCTTTCTTGATAAACTGGATGATTTTATAAGGACTCCCCTGTGACTGAAGGCAGATTCTTTCACAGTGCTGTAATTTGTTTTGAGCTTTGCTCTTCGTTACCTGTTTTTGCCTACACCCTGCTCTATGAATGAGGAAAACACCTCCAACTGCCCTTTGTGCAATCTTAAGGGAGAAATTCAAGTAACTGGTAAAGTAATAAATCCTACTACAGATCATCACTCATTTTTCTTAAGAATTTATTTAGGACTTTTACCACTGGTTCGAGGGGGAGAAAGCAAAAGGTAGTGCAATTTCTCTCCTTTGTTACCACAACAGACTGCAAAGAAAAAAACTGAAAGAACAAAATCCCTCCCTCTATCCAGCTATTGCACTAGTCCAAGTCTATTCAGTGGGACCATGAGTCATGTCACCAACAGCTCCTCAAGTACAGAGCTATTTCTACATCCTAACAAAAGCAATTCTGTAGCTCAGGATGACAAATTCATGAAACATCTGTGAAAGGTCAAGAAACAACATGCCACTTTGGGACAAACAGCCTTTCTTCTGAGGTCCCACATTTCAGGGAAAATCTCTGCTTCTTGGCACATGCTGCCAAAAGTTATATTAAAAATACTATACCATAAAAAAGATTTAATATAGAACAGTGATGTTTAATTTATGTTTTCCAGCAAACTCAGAAAGGCAGTTATAATATTTTAAGAAAACAGTAAGCCAGCAGCCAGATACTAGCATTCCTCACTCTGTGCAGGTCCTTCCCTTCCAGCCAAATCTGATTTTTACCCATCTTTGCTGTCCCTTTTCCATTCTGTATAACCTGTGCAGCCAGAGGCCAAAGGCAGCATAGTTTCCATCTCTCCCTTTTCAATTCCAGAGACTGCTCCCAACAAACCAAGACAGTAACAAGGGTACTTCCAAAGAAAATAGGCTAACTAGGGGTAGGGGGAAGGTGAAGGATAAGAAAGATCTTAAAACTGGATCTGCGACACGATAGCTCAGGCATCTCTATGCCTATGTGGAATAGAAAATCTGCCCCCTTTGGAGAGCATAAAAAGAGATTCTGCCTCAAGGATGAGTCTGGGACAGGTCTGCAGATCAGCATGTATCAGTTTCTAAGCAGAAATCCCTTTCTGTAGGTTTTAACATGGAAGGGGACAATCTAGCCCAGGTTAAAAAAAAATCCCCTTAAATCCCTTGGAATGTCATTTTCCTTTCTGTTTTGTCACTTACAATCATAATTACAGGTGTTTCTACTGCTCCATCCATTATTACCCCAGGCTAATATTTTCCATCATATCCACTCTTTCCAATTGCTTGCAACTTTGTCAGACCTTCAGCTTTCAAGATCTAAAATCTTCCATGTTCTTTCTCTGACTTAAGTCAATCAGGAAATAACCAGGTTCAGATGCTTTTCTTAACACAAATTAGTGACAACGGCAGGTTTCCCCACCAGCTCTTGAGATGATTGTGAAGCTTCAGTACAGGAAGCTGAAATTTGGCAGAAAGACAACAGTGAAGTTAGAAGGCTGTGTAACTTTGTACACAGTTATTTTTGACTAAATTGATATGGACTTGAGCAAGGTAGCAATGCCTGTCCCTCCTGCATGCACAGTTGGGTTTGATCAGTTCTCTGTTCCATTGTGGCTAAAGCAGAATGTAGCTGGAGGGAGATCAAGCTCCTGCTGGACAGGTCACACTGGCAAGCCTGGTACTGTTTGGAAGGGACTGTGTGGGCTTCTTATGCCATATAGGAGAGAATGTGGCATGAACTGTGCCAAAATCTCATTGAGACTGATGTCCTGATCAGTGCTGGAGCACTAGAGCAGCCCTGCACTCCCAAGTCACCAGGCAGACGTGTGGCTGAACCATCTCACGTGTGTCACTGCCACAACCCTGTCTGTAAAACTGGGGAGGAGACACATCACAGTAATCTCGTGCAGTGGGCACTACATGCTGGTATTTTAAACTGCATTTAT
Source organism: Petroica traversi (assembly GCA_025920805.1). NCBI lineage: Eukaryota > Metazoa > Chordata > Aves > Passeriformes > Petroicidae > Petroica > Petroica traversi. The sequence continues at coordinate 10,450,283 of JAHLSL010000044.1, read as the reverse complement.
GCCAACTCAGCCCTAGTCTGCCCTGGTGCACTGCAGGGCCACAGGCCTTTCACAGAGTGGGAATATTTGTGACTAGTTCCTCCAGAGGACCAGCCTTTAGCAAGGCCTTCCAGGCCTGACTCCCCTCCCACAAAAAGTGTATTGCCACTAACTGGGTGCACTTTGCAGAGCAAGTCATGCAGTATTAGATATTCCTGAGCAGGGCTTCAATGCTTTTTTTTCTCAAGTGAACTTGATTATTCGTGTATGATCTATTAAGGGACTCAGTACCCATATTTTCTAAACCCTGTGTCTAACATTTCTCACAGAAGTCAAGTACGGGATATACCTTTCATACCTATTCAGTGGAAGTATATGGAAACTCTAAGCAGGGCATAGTAAAGTTTGGAAAATAAATAGCTTCTGGCATCGTTCTTCCACAGACTTGTTATTTGAGGAGCTGTCAGTAAAGCTACCAGAGCAGAAACAAACCATCTCTGGCTCTCAGCCCCTCCATAATACTGACTGAACCACTTTGAACTGATAAAGGACAAAGTTTGCCAAGCAAAGATATCACCAGCACACAACTTCAGCATTTCTACCAGATTCCAGATCTGTGGCTGCTGGCATCTAATCTGCCTCCAGCCTAAGGGATGAACCCAAGAGATGAACCCTCCTGATCTCTGCTGTTTTCAAGTTGCTTTGTGCCACTGATACCTGGAGGACGCAGCAAGGCACAAAAAATGCTCAGATGAAAGTGCTTAGTGCTGCTTCTTCATATATATTCATTTTTTTACTTTATCAATTTTAAAATTGCATATAGACAAGCACAAATAAAAATTCCCATCGTAAATGTCAAAGCTCCAAAGACCTGGGGCTATATGGCTCCATTAACTTACAAGGAAATAAAGGCTCATGAGTTTTCAACATTACTGCTGAAAACAAGATCTAAGTCACTTAGGTCTTTGAAAGTCTTAGACACAGCTTTCAGTTATATGCTCGAATCACTAAACCATGTACAACAATATCCTAAATGTGTATAAATATCCACTTAAATACATGTTCATGTGTATTTAATCTAATTTAATTTTACAGTAGCTTTCACATACTATCTGCTTTCTCTGTTTGTGTCTGGGACTGAGCTAAGATGTTGATTTAGAATTTCCTTTTCTTCAGCTTTTTGTAACTTTCTTAGGATAAATTCTCCTGTTTGTTCACACCTCAAAATTACAATAACTCTTATTATATATAGAAAAAACTGCCGTTTCAGTTATTTTCTAATATAATTCAAGCACTTAAAAAAATACTCTGATAAAATAAAATGTTATTCCAAAAAATTTGTTTTCAAAACTAGGATGGTTTTTATGAGAAAGAAATCTGCTGAGAAAAGTATGCTGTTTAACACCCAGATAAGCAGATCTGCACTTTAGAGTTGCATTAATTTCCAAAGATCTGTTTGGAGTGGCAGGCTTTTACAGAAAGGCTGGAACATCCTGTCATATGTGATTTTCTTGCCTCCCAGCACTCACAGCAGATGCATTTCTGTTGTTTATTCAACTTTTGAACTATATTTTATTGAAAAAAAAACCAAAAACCCAAACCAAACAGCATAACTCATTATGCTACTTTTAAAGAGAATAGATTTTAAAGTTTTTGAAGCAAGAGGACTCACTGACCAGCACCAAAAGCACTACAATCTAGCTCAAAGCCTTGACCTTTATCTTGCAGTTATGCTATAAACAAGCATTAGGATAAACCATGATAGGTGTGAGATGCAAATATGAATAACAAAGAAAAATGTGATTTTTCCAAGGAAAATTCAAATCTTTGCACATGTTAAGTCCCCACTTGAATCAGTATCTAATAGGCCACACCACTGACTTACACTCCGAATATTACACCTTCTTGTGTATTAGATAATTATCATGCCAAGGGAATATTTTGCTTTCATTTTTACTCCTGGCTCTGTACTCGTTTCTGCAGATTGCATTGATTTAAAAGCCAGTGACCTCAGCTAATTTGTGGGGGCAATTAATGCTCAAGCAAGAGGGTTTCAAAATCCAGCTACTGCTGGCTTGCCAAAAGAAAGGACAAAGTCATAAAATGCACAATACGGTTGAAAAAAGAAAAGAAAAATAAAACAGAAAGAAAGAAAATTGAGTAGTGAGGGGCAAGAGCTGACTTCAAACCTGTGAAAGGAGGAAATAAGAGCAAGAGAAACTGAAGCAGGTATTAAATACACTGAGTGCCTGAACAGTGAACTGGTTTTTCTTGAATGCTTGACAAACTTACGTGGGAATCTGGGAACCAAAGAATATAACAAACATAAACAATTTGTTTAAATAATAAAAAATGCCATGTATGCAGCAGAAGAGACCTAGTGAAATATGAAAAATATGCTTCTGTTTAGCACTATGACCAATGTATTCATATGTATTGGTGGTATAAGTATTTTCTCCCTGTTTAAGCTGCTGCAAAACACAAAAAAGAGAAAAATAGAGTCCCCAAATGCACCTCTATTTCTTCTAAGACTTTAGTAAAAGGAAGAGTTCTTCAAAAGAACCATAAGCTAAGCCCACCTTCCCACCATTTTTGGAAACCTAACTTTGAACTGTACTATCTACATGCTTGCTAAAATTATTCTACACACTGGTTTTGCCTCAACTTCTCTATTAGAAATTGCTATAGAAATTGAGCTGCTTTATGAAGTACTTAAACCACTTGCATATCCTCTCCTTGACATGGCTCTTATAGATCATCTCAGTGGTGAACAGGTCAAACTCAAGTTTCAGCAGCGATTGGGCCAGAGAGGAAAGGGACAACAGAAATTCTTTATGTCAAAGGACCATAATTTCAATAATGATTTGGAAGATACTCATTTCACAAACAAAGCACCCTGGATGACAAATCTTTCACATAAGAACATTATAACTAGTCAAAAGCACACTCACTTTGAGAGTATAAAAATATTCCGAGACTAGTTAGGGCTACCCACATATTAACAGCATATATTACAGTTGTTTCAAATGAAGATTTTCAGATTACACGGACAGGATCTTTTTTATGGGTAGTTGATTTGTGCTGGAGATAGAGCTCGGAGAGCAGACACTTCCGTGGAGAAGGCTGCTGTGAAGGATGACCTACCTTTACCTTTCTTTCTTCTTTTCTTCTTTTTCTTAGTCAGCAGAACTATTTAAGATGATCACATTACACAATTACACAAGGCAAAGCAGATAAATCTGTTCATTCAGGATGCTCATACTGAAACCAAAGCCTGTGGTTTTGAATGCACCCCCAAAGGAAAATGGAGCCCAGTGTTCCCACTTGGTAAGCAGTAAGAGGGTAGGGCAGAGAAAGGACTGACTTTCCCAAAACTGTGCAATGGTTTGATGACAGATGGAAGCATAATCCACATCTATTTGCTGTACCCTAATGACTTTATCCTTGCCTGAATAAGTGGGCACACTGTAATGCCATGGGGAACAACTTGCAGTGATCACTACTCCTCATTATCCTGTTCCCCCATAATCATCCATTTAATTTGGAACCCAGAAATGGCAGCAGTGGGAAGGGTAAGAACTGCCCTGCAGTTCAGGGGCTTCATATTGATAGAAAGTAGAAAAGTTGTGGAGACTGATCTCAAGGCTCCTTGTGTTGAGTTGCAATATAATCTGGGACTTTGGCAAAAATCTCAGTCTTGAGTTTGTAATGAATGAATTACAACTGAATGAATTGTAATGGACTTCAGCTTTATAACCCTGAAGAGAAAAGTCACCGAAAGCTTTTTGACAAACCTCAAAACCACTGTCTGATCATGACTTGCATAACCCTGCTGACTACCAAATCTGGTCTGCAACAGTGTTTAAATTATGCAGGTCTGAACAGTAAGAATGGAGGAACAACAGAACGAAACATTTTTAGGGAAAAAAGTGAGAGAGTATGAGAAACTTTACATATTTTTCTCACATTGCACACTTGCCTCCTCACTTTGCCCTCTCTGGCACTCCAGTTGCAATGGTTGAAGTTGTTCTTTAGCTTGAACTGCTACTTCGTTTTCTTCGCAGCAAACCTGGCAATACCTGGATTTTGCAAGAGAAAATAAACCAATAAAATGAGATTCTGTACAATCTCAACATAGAAAAAATACTGGAGGTATTAATATTTATTTCATTTAAACACCATGGAAAAGCAGTTCCAAATTTACGATTCAGCCTTATGGTAACAATTGCAGAAACAGTGACTGAAATTGAAATTAGTTTTATTCTGAATCTTTCCTTTTTGTTCAAAACTAACTTTGTTTTACCAAACAGAACATATATCTTTTATAAAACTAGAAACAATGCAGTTGCCTTCTCTTTCAGTGGGTTGGGCTATTCATTCATCAATTTATTAACAAATATGGGCCTAAAGTTCATTCTGAAGCTTTAAGCTTTATCCACAGCTTTCTCTGGAAAAATTCTCCATTTCAGTCTCACATTTTGGGTTCCAAAGAACTGAACTGCTTAAGTGTTTGCTCAAGCTAACAAACCCATTGGCTGGGACAATTTAAGAACAAAGTCTTGCATTTCTATGCAGCATCTTTAAAACTCCAACTTGTTCACAAGGACAAGAGCAGTCACGATGCAGTAACTTAGCCCAAAATAGGTATGCAAATGTTGGCTGCACTGGATCTCTAAGCCACCTGGTAGAGGGTCATTTGCATCTACTTAAACAGACAGGCTTTTCTGGGATGCAGACTGATTTCTTAAGATCTATTAGGATCTAGGTAGGACAATTTTCATTTCTTAATGGAAAAGGTCAAATTCTGCAATCCACACACTAACAAGAATTTTGAAGAGCTAAGAACAGCAGCATTGAGAACATCTGTATTCACATAATCAAATGAGTCTCCAAAATAAATGCCAAGATCACTTTAAAGGCAGATGAGTTCTCTAATGCGCTTTTACGTGGGAATGCAGCTCCTCCTGCACTGGCAAGTCTAACAACTGAGCGTGCTGCAGTCAATCCAGGTGAACAAGCTTTCTGCACAATTGGAATCAGAGGGCTTTATCAAAGCAAAGGGTTTTTTTACTTTCTGCAAAGACAATAGGTGCCACCCTGAAGTGTCAAGCATGGCAGTAATGCAAAAACATCTGCCTGGCTGTGATCACCACTCCAAGATCTGATGTCTATGTGCCGCCAACAAAGAGCCCCACCACAGAAAAGTTTGAGTGAAGTATTTTCACTACACAGGGTTGTGTCTCACCCTGAATCTTCTCCCAGCTCTGGTTCACGCCAGTATTGCAATGAACCCATTAAAAATAGTGGAGTTGCAGCAACTTAAGCTAATAATCTCCTTGCCTTTGGTGGAGTCATCCATTAAACCAGAGGTGACCTCCCTTTGCTGGTCACTACTGAGAACAGCAGAAATCCATATGTGACACAGGTATGGAGGCAATTACTGCTGTGTGGATAAGACAGCTACAGCAGAAACGGACCAGGCACCAACAGCTTTGTACCTCTTATATAAAAGTTTTCCACAGAATTATCTTTCTTAATCTTCCTTGTGGGCCTTGTGATGGGCCATTCTGTGTAAATACTTCAGCAGTGCCTTTCTTTATGCTGGTGATGTCTGATGAGGTGGAAGGGCTGTGGTGGAAGGGGGAGATCCTGGGCACAACCAAAGCAATCTGAGACTTAGCTTTTCACTGTGGTCTGGGAACAGACCATGAGAATAATGCTACAGATTTTAGCATTAGTGTAGTAAAACTGTAACCAAATAACCAAAGTGCTAAGAAAGTGTAAATTAAATGCCAGTGCACATCATTGTTAAAAGGAGACACTTTAGAGAACGCTCATTAGGTATTGACATAGCCTTCTTACATATCAGTATGTTTTTGCTTCCCTAACAATATTTTTTCTGCAGCTAATACCTATCTGTATGAAATAAAATTGGCATGTAAAACCTAAAGGTGAAACATATGTGTCTGATAAATAGCCCATTACAAACTTATTGTGTTTCAGGATTGTTCCACTTCAGTTTACAATTTGTTTTATGTTCTTTTGAAACTGTTTTGGTAAAACCGGGATTAATTTAATACATGTTTTATTTAAATTGTTTGCAGTAGGGTAAGATAAAATTATGAAGTACAGCAGACATTGAAGCACTGAGATGCCTATAGTGTTTAGGACAACTAAAAATAAAGCATGTCAAACTATGAATTCCACAAATTTCCTGATTTCCTTGCACCAGTCATTCTGCCTCAGATGCGTGCTAGAGTGAAACGTCTTTTACACAATTCAGTCTTTCCTTAGACAATATGATAGGTATATCACTGAATTATTTCCATGCAGCCACTGTGTTCAAACAATAAAGTTCTCAGTCCAACTCATTTTGTAAATATGCTAGAGCTGTTCAAGGGTTCTCTAAGCTCATGTGATTGGAGTGAAGGCCCTCAATGGTCAAAATAAAGGAAAATTCTCTGCTGGGATTTTTCCATCTGGTTTACATTTCAGTCCAAACTTTATGGATCAAAGAAAAAGAATTTTCTCTTTCACCGTGTTATCTAACAGGAGCCAAAGTATTTTTGGGTCTGTTCGGTGGAAAAGAAAGAGAGCACCACTTTATGGAAACTATCTCTATTTTTATTAGTTTCAAGTCACTTTTTAAAATCATAATATGTATTAATAGACATGGGCATCAGCCATGTGAATGCTGGTACAGAGAGCTAGACAATGAAATCTTTGCTCCATTTTTATTTGGTTCTTAGAAAAGCTGTGCTGCCATTCCTTGAAAGATACACAAGGCTGCATGTTTAGAGGCAAACATAAGCAAATTTCAGGGTTTTTGCATCCACAAATCAATAGCAGAACTACCCAATTCTTTTAGCTGTAAGACTATATATCCTTTAAAGCTTGGGCTGAAATGCAGCAGTCTAGAAGGAGTTTCATCAGCCATATGGAGCTTTGACTTGGAGCCTTCAAAGCTCTGCTTTCTTTCCATTTCAGACACTTTCTTCTAATGCTTCTTAGTTATATCAACAACCTTTCTAAGTTATAAGTTCTGGTCCTCACTTCTTGTCAGCTGGCACCTAACCTAGCTGCCTAGCTAGCACAGTTGGGGTAGGGATAGAAAAAAGACCTCTAAAAGAGAAATAAACAAACAAAAAATCCAGTATGCAAGAAAGATGGAGTACTCTGACTTTTCCAGGAATATAGCAAATTAAATCATAGAATCATTTAGGTTGGAAAAGACCAAGCAATAGGACTAGAGGAAAGAGGAAGAGACTGATGAACAGGAAATTCCATCTGAAAATGAGGAAGAACTTCTGAACTATGCAAGTGACTATGCACTGGAACAAGCTGGCCAGAGAGGTTGTGGAGTGTCCCTCACTGGAGGCATTCCAGAACCATCTGGACACAATCCTGTGCCCTGTGCTCTAGAATGACTCTGCTTGAGCAGGGAGATTGGAGCAGATGATCCATTGTGATCCCTACCAACTTGACCCATTCTGTGATTCTGTAATCACTAAATTCAACCAAAAACCTAAAACTGCAAAGTCCACAACTAAATTGTGTCCTTAAGTGACAAATCTACAAGCCTTTTAAATACCACTAGAGACGGTAACTCCACCCTCCCCTGGACAATCTGTTCCAGCATTTGACAACTCTTTCAGTGAAGAAACTTTTCCCAATATCCAATCTAAACATTCCCTGGTACAACTTGAGGTTTATTTCTCTTGCCCTTTTGCTTGTTACCTAGGAGAAGAGACCAACCCCCATCTCACTATGGCCGCCTTTCAGGTAGTTGTGGAGAGTGATAAGGCAGGGCCCTCCATAGCCTCCTTTTTCTCCAGGCTGAAAAATCCCAGCACCTTCAGTCACTTCCCATATGATCCTTCACCAACTTTGTTGTCCTTCTCTGGATGCACTCCAGCACCTCAAATGTTTTTTGTGTAGTTACATAGTCTTTTCATTACAAGGTACAGAGCTCCATAAAAAGACCCCATTGCCAAACAGAACACCTCAAAACCACACAAAAAAAGCATAAAGCACCCATAGCTTTCAAATTCTTTTTTCTGTCTTTCAGGCATAACTTTCCAAAGAATCAATGTCAGCTGTGCAGTCAAACACTTTCTTCTGGACTGCTTACAGTCTTTTAGTCACATCAGTGTTTTAACGGGGATCAGAAATCCAAAACTTTTAAAAAACTTGCTAAACTTAGAAGAAACGAAGATTATTAGTGTACAGATTGTACCTGTCAGACCTTGGTGGGAAGATTCTCAGACAGCAAGTGGCACAGGCAACTGAGTGTGCTTATTCTACAAAGTCTGTGAGCAGGCCAACCTTGCAGGAGGTAAGGAGCACACGTGGGAGCAATGCAGTGTCCAAATGTTGGGAAAAACTTGTCTGTCTGCAGGAAAACCAGACATTTTTACACCAGTCTGTGAAAAGGAAAAAACCATACCCTAAACTAGTCCACAACGCACATATTCCAAATAAAGAAAATTTCAGCTAAGGAAAGGAAAAAATATCAGAATTCAAGAGCTAGATACTTCCACTGATTGGAATATTATGTTGGATTCAGATGAGATGATTATTACAAACAGGACATGACTGCATTGATTAATGTGACATCTGAATCTAAAATAAAGATTTTGCAGAGAAAGTTGACTCATGTGGAATACAGATGGGTGAAACTTCAGACATACTTCCTATAAAGGGAAAATAAAGTCTTGAGAAATATAAAAGTTTGCAATTGCCTGTGGAGATAGAATATCTGTTCTTGTGTTGAAAACATACCAAAGTGTATATTTCACTTAAAGACATTACAGTGCAGAGGATGAGAAAACCTTGAAAATAGGACCCATTTCTATGGGAGGAAGAAAATAGAGCACAGCTGTGCATGATAGCTGATGTGTTGTAACAATGGGCAGCCACGAAGAGGAGAAGAAGGCCATCCTTTCCCATCTTCTTTTGGGGCTGCAGCATCTGTTGTTATCCCATGCATCAGCCCAGCTCCATCAGTTCGGCTTGCTCACCTCCCACACAACTAGTTGCTGTTGTGGGGGATTAGTGTGGTGTTGAATTGTTCACTGAACCAGTTCCTGCATTGACCAGATATTTAGTAGTTGTTTACTGTAACCAGATTGTGCAAAACAGGGAACAGGGGGAGCAGAGCCACGTCTTCTGGTGGCAGTCAGCAGTTAGACCAAGTTCTGCACAATGTAAAACTTGGTGTAAGCAAGAGGACACCAAAGGAAGAGGAATTGCCAGCAAGTAAAGAAGTACCACAGACACTCCATTACTGTCTGCTTTTAGTGTTAGAAAACTTCTTTAAATAAACCATTGTTTAAAATGAAGAGGCATAGTGAAAACAGTCTGAAATTACACACACCAGTATGAGCAAACAAATGTTAAATCCATGGTAGAAGTTTGGCCTGGAACTTCTCGGTGATGTTGACTCTGGGTAGTGGTTCTGCATTACTCTTGTCATTATCCAGATCTCCTAAAGAATATATGATAGATAAAGTCTATATTTAATACCTATGACAAATCAGCTGAGCATAATGTCACACACTGGATTGCAATTTGATGGTTATGTTTTGTGACAGCTGTGATTTGAATGATATCACTTCATAAGCAGGGAATTATAATTAAGATGTCTTTTGGAAAACAGTGTCCATATTGTTCAAATAACATTTTAAAATCTCATAAGCTAAGTTTGCATAGGTAGGGAGTATTAACCTGCAGGACAACAGATCTGGGACTATCACCTGTTGAAATCTTGTGTAATAAGAAATAGGCCACTATAGCTAAAAATAAGAGTATTGTAAGCTCTTGCAAATACAATGAGAAAAAGTGAGACAAAGAAAAGCAATACAGGTCCAGGCCTATGCACATATATAGTATCAAAAACACAGTCCTTATCCACATCCCTGTATCTTACTGTTCTGGTCCTGGATAAAACACAGGCCTCTGTATTTTAACTCCTGCATGGCATTGGTTTTAGCTTCCAAAAGTAATGTAGGAATTGGAGTAGCTTTTCAGAGCAAGCAAAACAATGACTTGAGACAACGAGGTGTTGCAGACAAAAACCCTCCATCTAAACCAGATGAGATTGAGGTGAAAGTCCATGTGGTATTGAAGGCTGCATGAGAGTTAAAAACACATAGCCAGCATTTAAATTCTGTGCACCTGTGACAGGAGCAGGGGAACATATAATGAGAGGCTTCAGGTTTTTGTGAGTCCCTAGACATGCACATATTATTACATGCTGAAAAAAAATAGCAAACCATTAATCTAGCGAGAAAGAACATTTCTCTGGCAATTGCAGCATGGTTCTAAAGGAACTCCATAATCCTCAGTGGAGAGGTGGAGTGAGCCAAAGGAGGAGAAAAAATATCGGAGAATGGCAGTTAAGGTAGGTGGAACTAAGAAAATCTAGCATGCTCTTTTAGTATTGCTTCCCAACAGAGCACAATCATGATCATCTTGGGGTGTGATGTTTTGTTCAGGTCTCAAAAGATCAGGATACAGGAAATAAAGGAAAATTGAGTTCTTCACTAACTCCAGGATTAGAAGACTTAGAATAAATCATAGTATATTGAATATTAGCTCCTCTGCTGCTTATGGAACTGCAGAAGAGAGTTTAATATATTCACTTGTTTAACAAAACTGCAGAAGAGAGTTTAATATATTCACTTGTTTAACAAAACTGCAGATTGAAGTTTAATATATTCTTTTGTCATGCATACAATTAAACTAAAAATTTGTAGCTGATTGCAAAATGTTTACTAATGAGACTAATAATTACCTGCTATCTCCTTTTGAGACAGGCCAGCAACTACATAGTCTATCTTCTGGCCAGATATGCAAGGACAATTTACAATCAGAAAGGATGTCTTAGGAAGCGTGATTCTCTTGGAGAAAGTTGGCAGTGGATAGAGAGACAGAAGTTTAAAAAAGCATTAGACATTTCAGACATGTAAACTTTCCTTGTGAGGGCAGTTTACACTGCCTGATATGTCCTTTTGTAAAATATTAGCTTTATTGGCTAGAAGCCAAATTCTCTTGTCTCATTCACAGGCAGCTCTCATGTGAGAACAGACAAGAGGATGAGAATCAGTTCTTTAAGTGTATCTTGAATGATATGAAGAGGAATAAGAAAAAAAAAATCCAACCTCATTCTATGAAATAAATATCACTGCCAGTTTATTGCAGATACTTGTGGACAAGATGCTCAGCAGATGTGCAAGTGTATATTGTTACTGACTTCAGTAGCACAAACACAACTTCGTGCAGAGCAAAGCCTTGAACCTTCATAGTTAGCAAGCTTAACTTCTGCAGATGTTTGCATGAACAATGCTCAGATTGCTGAGCCTTTCCCAGAGATCAAAACATGGGGCTAAACTAAATATTTTTAAATTAAATGAATGATTGACCTCCAAAAATAGAAGCCTTTCACAGAGTAGAAGTTTGCCTCTTGTTTCAGCTAAAAGAAAACCTCACAACTCCACAACTTCTCTCCAGTAGCCCTGCATGAGCCTGACAAAGTACATATTCTTGTATATCTGGATATATAGCTGGCCTGCTGTCATAACTTCTATTTTCTGTTTCTCAGGAATTTTATTTGGCATGTGAAGCGGTTGCTAGCAACTACATATGGCATCTCTGCCCCACAGGAAGGGCTTTGTGCAGAGCTGTGATGCCCCATCCTCAGGTGGCCCCGAGCCTGCTGTGAAGTGGGCAAACTGCCCTGGCAGTGCCCACCACGTTGTCAGACAGGAGGGCTCTGGGCAGCTGCAGGGACTCTCCACAGGTGAGCAAACCAAGGAGCAGCTCAGTCTGTCAGACTGCCCTAAGGAACTCCCAGGGAGTGCTGAGGGTCCCTCCTCTACCAGCCATGGGGCCTGGCAGCGCAATCTGGCACCAACTGCCAGGAAATTCATGCCTTGGAAGAGTTAAGGGTTAGGGTTAGGCTTAGTGCACTGACACAACTTCAACAATTCTGGGCAAGACACAAAGTCCTTTTTGAGAATTGTTAAAAGCCTTACATGCGTTGAAGTCTGCAATTTTTGACGGTGCCTGGCTGCCCAGCACAGGGAGGTAAGACACCTCCTCATGAGTTCACACACAGTCCCACAGACTGTAGAGCAGTCCTGGCAGCAGAGCTGCTCTGTGTCTACCTAGGCAGGCCAGGTGTTTGTGTTTTACAGCCTACAACAGCAAAGACATGAGGCCAGTTGACTGCAGGCAGCAACGCCTCAGCATCCCAGAGCAGATTTGGGTTTTGTCTTCAGTAGACGTTGAAGGTGCTTGTGGTACTTTTCTGCTGGCTCTTGAAGACAAAAGCTTTTTCCCGAAGGATTGGTTGATCAAGCTGAAATACCTGCTTTGGACTTCATCCTTAATATGACCTTCATAGCTTACTGAAGGAAAAGGGATAATTTTTTCCTTTGGAAAATTTAAAAGAGGCAGTTAACCTCAGCCATGTGTATCTACATTACGAATATATTTTTACTACATTATTGAAGCCTGCTGCATAAATTACGCTTTGCAATCCTTTGCCAATAGCTCAGGGGGAGACTAATTTTAACAAATCATCATCATCATCATTCCATCTCTTCCTTATGGGCTCTACTAATTTTTAGAGGATAAATTCACCACAGCAGTCAAGGTTCTGTTTTATATCTTAAAAAAATCCAAAACCAACAAAAATTAACCCCCCCAAACCCCCACAAAATTATATATTAAAATTATATCTTTTCATAATGCAGAAATACTTTCAACTTATGACTATACTAAAAAAGCAAATAAAAAGCTCAAATTTAATGTGCTTAGAGTTCTTGGTTAGGAAAATTGCTTAGTACAGAAAACAGTGATGCAAGAAAAGCCCCTTGGGGCTTCAGGGCATGACTCAGAAGCCATGAGCTATTGCTCCCTCTACAAACTGACTGGGGCTGCACCTTCCCTTTATGGTGGCGCAGGTGAGACTGGCAGCAGGTCCAGGATCACTCCAGAGAACTGTGCTTACCATGGAAACCACAGCAAGGAAAGAGTCCTGGGGTTAATGAACCGTGCAGCAGCACCTTGAGACTCTCATTTCATTCCAATGAATGCTTGTAATTGGGAATTAAAACCACCAGCAAAGCTAAAACCATGAAAGGAGGAAGAGATTTACACTCACCTGCATGGGGAGTTTTGAATCCCTCATTCCCTCAAGACAGACCCTTAACTCACCCAGCAGGAACTGTGGTTTGTCAGGATGCTTTAGCCATACAGATTTTCCACATGAACGCCCACTACACATAATTTATACTCCATGAGCTGTATGTGTTACCACAGGTGGGATCTGCAGACCAAAAAAAGCAAAGGTGAACCTACATTTAAGTAGTTTTTATTCACTTCTGCTTTTAACATGACCTTAGAGAGCATACTTATTCTTTTTCCATATTATACATACTCATGCACACCTGTGGGTTGAGATTTTTTATTCTGAAGTTTGTTTTGTTATTTTTGTTATAAGGTCTATAAAAATGAGTTCAGGAAGCTGCTACTTTTTGAAGTTCTTCATATGATCACAAAAAACCTTCCAGAGTCGGTTTCCTCTTTCTTTTTTTACTTTATCTTTGAGAAAATGAAAAAAAATCCAATAGGTGAGATGACTTAAAACATACATCTCTTGAGTTTTTGAATTAAACTCTTTGCTCTTTCTGGATTTGGAGGCTTGGGGAGCTGCTATTTGAAGCACTAGCTCCCATTTTATTCCAAAACATTTTACCAGAAACTGTGGTCAGATCAATTCTGCTTTTCATGGGAATTTTGATTATAAGTTAGCACAAGAACTGCAGGTCATCTGGGCAGAAATGCTATATAGAATTGAAGCATGAGACTGTCAAACTGTAAATATCATGAGGCTCTGCAAGAGGAGATGGCAAATATTCTGCCCTGAGCTAGAAGGAAATATTCCTACTCTAGTAGGACAACAAATCTAGTACTCCAAAATACTTTGATCAACACCATGAATGCAAATCTGAATCAATGCATTTCTTCATCTGCCGTCTTCTGTGAAATACAACTTCAGGTGTTTCACCCTAACTGGACATATTCCTTTTGAAATTATCTGGGTTTTTCAACAGACAGCTAGTTTGCTTCTCCATGAGCTCTAAGAAGGCCACCTCACCTTCTCCTTAGCAGAGGTGGTAGGATGATGGACTCAGCATTGCAGCTAGGAAGCTCCTCTCCAGAGCAGCTGTAGAGCCCAATGGATGTAATTTAAAAGGCAAATAACAAGCTTTTCTTAATAAATGTCTTTGAGAAAAACATACCTCTCATCCCCGTGGTCACATCACACAGTGAACACTAGCAACATATCATTTAAAAGCATATTTTCAAGGAACAGATGAAAAAAAGCATAATCAAGAGGTATAGAAATCTGTAACTGTAAACCATCTACATCAGTAAAAGGTTGAATTCCCACGACTGGGAGAAGGGGTGCTTTCTACTAAGGCTAAAAACAAGTTCCTTGTGGCAGCATCTGGGAAAAATATGACACTGCAAGGAATCACAGTTTCCCACATCCGCAACATGGCTGAGCAGCCACCAGAGTGGGGCATCATATATTTAATTCCATAAGGAAAATGCCCTCCGAGTAGAGAAGTACAAAAACCACTAAAGGGCAGGGTGGGAAAGAGCTCTATTAATGCCCTGGCAGGATGAAATAGGCAGTTGTTACATCCCCAGTTATTCAGGCCTTTATGAACCAGGAGACTTCAGATCTCCCATGGCAGCAACAAAGGGACCAGAGCACTAGTAGGGCTGACCACCTTGATGTGACTTGCCTGCAGAAGGAATTTCCCTATCTCAAGTTTCAAATCAGTGGAATGTCCAGGATTGTTCGGATCAGGAAGATGTTTCTTCTCCTCTTTCACTTTGATTTCAATATAAAGTAAGTGCAGAAGCTTCCAGCCTGGAGACACTTTGAGTGTATGAAATGTAAAGGTCTGTCTAGGACAACAGAACAATTGAACACAGGGATAAGTAAAAAGAGATGGGCAACCTGACTGACTACAGGTGTCAGAAGGGAAAGATGTCAGAAGCAGGACTTATTTATTTTTGTGAGAATGTGAGAAGGTACAACCCACAAAGATATCTAATCTGCTTTCTGAAGTAATAAAACCCCACAAACAAGTGTGACACACCATTTCCTTATTAACTGAGAAATTGAGGCAGAGGTGGATATTCATGTGACCTGATTGCTCATGCCTACAGTAAGTCTTTCAGGTTCTCTGTAGATAATAGTGAGTCAGATGCACCTCCTAAGGGTCAGCCAGTTTATCTAAATTACACTCCTACTATAAAACCCCTTCTCAATAAAGGAAGCCTCTCTGCCTCTCTCCATTAATAATTCTTGACTTCGGAGCGTAATCAGTGCCAGAAGTTTGATGCTGTTAGTTCTACCAGGTTGTCTTTTCTCTTTGTAGTGTCAGATCTGTAGAGCAGGCTGCTCTCTGATCTTTTCTAATGGTTTCTGTCTGCTTTCAAACAAAAGAAAAGCACAGGTTGCATCTAGTTTGTGATTAGATATCAACACGCTGGGACCAGATACGCACACTGCAAACAGTAGTTTTACAAATACAGACAAGCTAAATACTAATACACGTGACAAATTCTTCTTCATGGG
This sequence comes from Petroica traversi, assembly GCA_025920805.1. Lineage (NCBI taxonomy): Eukaryota > Metazoa > Chordata > Aves > Passeriformes > Petroicidae > Petroica > Petroica traversi. Next base: position 10,434,640 of record JAHLSL010000044.1, on the reverse strand, counting down.
GGCCTACTCACAGAAAACAGAGGGGTGTGCAAGCATAGGGCATTGATGGTAGAAATCAGCAAGGCAGCAGGTAATTTTCAAGCCTAAAATAAAGATAAGAGACAAGTGGAAACATACTCGATAAAACTTCTCCTTTAAGCTGCTTTCCTCCTAAGGAAAAATGGCAAATGCTATTGTGAAAAGTTCTGCAGTATTTTTATTGCTAAGATTTCCTGTGTTAGAAAAACAGTTAATTTTTTTGTCATAGTTTAGTTTACCTAACACAAAAATATTTAAATATAGGAGAAGAAAAAGAGAAAAGAAATTAGTAAGAAAGGACTTTAAGCTCTAGAAATGGTTTTTTCTGCAGTGAACTCAGAGTGACCGAAGTTCATAACATAAGTTGAGCATGCAATATTTTCCATTGCTTACAGTTCCCTTCTGAACTTCCATTTTGTGGGAATACACTTGGATCATTGCTGACCTGTCTTTGGAAAAGGCTCACTGTGTATTTTGGCTTGGCTCCCTTCCATTTCTACTCCTCTAAGTCTGTTCCCCATTTCAACATCTCTTATTGCCACATTGCCAAACACGTTACACAACCCCAGAGAAGCAATTTATAGGGATATTAGTAATTCAGCTGTGACAAAACATGCACTTTTCCCTTTTAACAGATCGTTCTCTCCTGGGAATCATAGTTATGTAGTTGTTTGCTTCCTTGTTTACAGCATTTCACTGGATGTGGTATTTAAACAGGCAAATTACCCAAAGCAGTATAAACCTGTGAAAGCCAGTGCTCAGCAGCAGCCTTCAAAGCAAAACCTGGCTGGAAATATCTTGCGAAGACTTTTTCAACAGAGGCTGGAAGAGCCTCATACATGAGTGTATTACCTTCCTATAGCAAATCAAGTCAAACCAAATGTGTGTAACAGAGAGACCCTGATTTGATGTCCATAGCCTGAGGCAGCACCATCCTGATGAGTCCCCTCCGCATTCTGGGCGTGTAACCCATCACCAAGCACAGGGCTGTCTTAAAATGCCAGCAGATACAAGGGTATGAAGCTGCATAACTTAGCCCAGGACTGTAATTGCTCATAAATGATGAAAAGCTTAAAAAACAGTCTCATCTCGATAAAAGTACTGAAATTCACAACTGTTGCCTGATCTTGTGAGCTCTGTTTACTAGAACACTGGCTCCCATGAGATACTCCAACAGGCCATCAGTTTGCTAGGTCAAAGACCTTAGTTTTTGGCATCTTATTGAAAAATTATATCAAGCTAAATGTCAGTTTCTCTAGAAAAAGACAACCCCCTTTATGTGAGCTTAAAACCTGAGCCACATCAAGACCTTTTCATCCACCTCTCTCACAAAACAAAAGCTTCTGTTTCATAACATGAAGTGTGTTTTGTTGACCCTCAGTTGCTCTTTTTACCCCATTTCAAATATTTCCACCCCTGCAGAAAAGTTTGTCAGATGGAGTATCTACCTGCTAGAGTTTGAATGGCACACTAACATGAAACAAAATTACTGACTTCGTATTTATGCATTGTCTACAGCTGCAGCTCATGGTCACATTTATTTCTGCTTGGCTCTGATAAAGACCTCTGTAAAAAAACTGGTGGCATTAATTAAAGGCAGTAATTGCTCAAGCTGTCTCCAGGAATTCAACATTCCAGTCAGACCAAAGGAAGCCCTGTAGCTACACTCTGCTTTTTACTATGATCATATTCATCCTCCATCATGAATTTCAGTGGACAGCCATGGTCAAGAGATACTCAGCCTCTCCCAGGAACAAGAAAAAAAAACTCGCAAACCCTCTGAGCCAGGAAACGCAGCCAGGGGCAGAGCAGTGAGCTGCTGAGGCTGATGGCTTTCTGACACCTAGGTGGTGGTAAAGTAGGTCTACTAAAAAGCAGCATGCCCACCCTCAGCAGTGACCACAGAAGAAGATGGTCTCACGGACACAAAATTACACTTTTCTATGTAAGTCTACCCAAGCAATCCAACAGAGTTTTCACTTGGTTCAGTGTCAGATTTTAAGTTTTCTTGTGCCAAATTGGTGAGTCCTACAATCTGCCAAACATTGACACCACATGTCACCACAGAGGACTTCATCAGAAAGACTTACTCAGATGCAGGCAAAAATAAATACCTCCGTCACTGGTGCCATATAGTTACCAACAACATCCTCAGCCTGAGAACATACATACTGAACACCACCCACACACCTATGCCTGGAGTGACAGATATCATTCTCATCCTTCTGTCGTTTCCTGTTGAAATCCTTGATATATTGCTGATGTCTTTTCTGGCTTCAGCTAGTGCCTACACCTATAAGACAACATCAATATCACTACATGGGCAGTGGGACATTCAGCTACTGGGTGGCACACAGTCAGCATGCAGTGACTGTCCAGCCAGCCCAACTGGACATTTCACCCACCACCTCCTCATCTGAAACATGCTGTCCCTGGTTATGTGCAGTTTCTGCACGCATTTTGATCAGAGATCAGCAGGAATGTGTGTGTAAAGACAATGCTTGGCATGATGGGCCCTGAATAGCTCAAGGGATCCAGCCCAGCCTGGAGCAGAGAAAGCTGTTTGTTACTGCACCACTGGATCCATACACTTCATCTTGTTTGTCTGGGAGATACAAGCTTCTCTTTACTTACCATCTCTTTCAGAAGTGAAGCATAAAGAAAAAATATTTTTTAACAATCTTATCAGTAAAACTGAGGAGTAAGGATGAAGCACATGGCAGGAATGGGAGTGAGGGGCAGAGGGAAGCAGAAATGTCATAAACTGCTCCCCACAAGGCAGCCAAATTGTGTAACACACCCCCAGCTTCTAAATGTCAGCACTAATGAGTAGGTTTTCTCCTGCCTCTGTGAGTTTTCCATCTTTCCAGGGCAGAACTGAAGGCTATGTAGGCAGTAACAAGGGAATGAGTAGGCAAACCAAGTGACAGATATTTGTCAAAAAAAAAATGGACAGAAAATTCCCACATCATCTTCAAGGATTTTAGTTGCTATAGAATCACAAAAATAGTAATAGGCTCTAAAGGCACTGTAAGCCAATAACTTTCACTGTCCAAACTGGAGCAGGGGTAAACAGGAGAAAAACACAAGACTAAGGCCAGCTCCACAAGCTATTGGGAGCTTTTGGGGCAGAAGAAAATAGGTTTGATGCCTCCTGTGTGAACTTTCGGGGAAACAATAAAGTTAATGAAAAACTGTCATGTCCAAACTCAGTACAGAGATTTACTGACGGCTGTGCCAGCACAGTATGATCTGTCGATTTGCTGGCTACCCCTAGCAACAAATACTTGGACTTTCTCTAGCAAGGACATTTTAACCACATTCAGGATGAAATACATCCTAACATAACAGGACCTTATTAGACATGTCATTGAGAAACAAGAATGATTTTTGGTTTCACCTTTGGTAAAGGGTAATGGTACACCAAGGGTGTTTGCAGCATTTTGTTCTGCTTCAAGACACTTCCTGCATAATTAGTGCTCTTGTCACTGTGAAACTGCTCAATTTATACCTTCCCTAGTGAGCAGTGCCATGTAACTACAGCAAGTAGCAAATAACAGTTTGATTGTCCGTGCTTATATTTTCCATATTCAGCAAAGCAGATATTTTATTTCCATTAAACTTTCCAACCACTCTTCATTCATCTATGACAGACATAAAATAGGACAGTTAACTCATACATTTCCTGAGGCATCTCATTGCAAAGCTCATTACCTAGACTCTAAAAAAACTTTCTCTGCTACTCTGCAAACTGAAGGAGAAAAAATATAAAAGAAACTATTCTATTTATTGTACCATCTATGAATTTGTGATAACAATAATGCAATTCTGTCCCCAAATCGTCAGCTGTTCCTCCTGAGATGACTGACTTGAGAGTGAATACTCCTACTCAGTGGTCTCATTTTTTCCAAATAAATTCATAGCTTTTAAGTATGTTTGTCTTTATCCAAGATCTCAATATCCTTAAGCAGCAACTAAAGACAAGAAAATTGCTGTTTTTTAAAGAAGCGGATCCGGTGAGAGTCCACCTCTCTACTCCTTTAAGTGTGTTAACAGAAATAGAAGAAAGACAGAAGGTTCCCCCAAAACATATGGATAATACAAGCCCACAAGAGCAGGCTCTGGTGCTCGTGGTCCCAGAAACTGAATGTACCTGTAGAGCTATAGAGCTCTGATCTCAGGTAAGTGAGGATCACTGACTTCACTCTGCCATTAAACCTCTACCCTACCATCCTGCCACCAACACTGTCCAATAAATATATTGAAGAAGTGTGATAAAAAAATAAGTATTTTAACTTGGTTTAGTACTTATTTGTGGACTATGTGACCTACTTTACTATGGATTTTAACTTCCTCTGAGAAAACATTTCTAACTCGTTCAAATTACCCACACTCAAAAAATCCCAAAACAACCCAGATCCAAAAAAAAATCATGCAAAGATCCCAAACCCAAAACTCCCAGAAAAACAAACCAGAGAGGACAGGGTGGGCTTGTTATCATTTATGCCTATGAATATTTGGTGGATATAGGGCCACTTCCTAACTGATTGATTTGCATGTTGCCTGCTTATGGCAGAGAAAGGGAACCAGACAACACCAGAAAGCAATTGGTTAACAATTTTTCCCAATAACTTCTCCTGATGGCTAATCCAAGCAATACCTCTATGGAAAAAAACCCACATTAGTTTCTTAATGTCTTATCTACAACTAAGCAGTTATATCTTTGTTCGGCATTTGGACTCTATGATACATTTGTTGTTTGAAAGAAATTATCTTAACTAAACAAATCTATGCAAGATCAAATTTTAATCTGAAGTGGATTAATAATTTCTATCTTTGTTTTGTAGCTCGTCAGAAATTGGAGTGTTTTGTGCCAGCCCACAAAGGCACCATAAGAAGAATTGGAAGGTCAGGAGTCAGAAATGGAGAAAAATTTATTTCAAAATATACTGAGTGAAGAGCTGATAGCAAGGTGAACACCTGCCAGGATTATGAAGCTCACATTTCAGAAATGCAAGAAAAGAGGTATTGTTTCTATCTATCCCCTGCTTTTGTAAAATCTATACAATTAGGGAGTATTTCTCTCAGCTGGGTTAACAGAGATCCAAATAAGGTCTGAAAGAGAATCTTCAATTTCCTTCACTTCTGGATGAAGAGCTCACTTTCACACCAAGCTAAAACCCAAGTAGCTCAAGAGATCACTAGAGGATGGATAGACAGAAGCTCTTTAGAGAAATGCAGCATTCAAAAAAGGTGAAAGGTATTGGTAGGTAAGAAATAGCATCAATATCCTGTACTGCTTGTATTGCTTGCAGTCTCACAGGTTTACAGAATGGAAAACTGGGACACTGCTGATTGAAGCTTAATTCACTTCCAGATGTAAGTTATTGTTTTTATCACCTGTATCTCAAGGGAGCTGTTGAATCAAATAGGCACTTCTCTCACAGGGAAAAAAAGACACGCTAGGAAAGTAAGAACAGCTATACTAGGCCAGATTGCTGCATCCTCCAGCTCATTACCATTTCTTGCACAGAGACCAGGAAGAGATGCTAAGTCAGACTATCAGAAGAGGCTAAGCACACAGTGGTGCTTTGCCAGAATGCACTCCCAGCAATCAGGACTTCACAAAGGAGAAGCATATGCTCCTGTGTCCTACCTGCTAATGGACTTTCCTTCTATGAGCTTTTGAACCTGGGTAGAGTTTTGGTCCCCTAGAAGCCCTCTGGCAAAGGCTGCCAGAGCTTTGCTAGGGATCATGGAAGAAAATTCCCCTGCCTGTTCTGAACTTTTTGACCTGTTTTTTCACTTGGCAGCACGTAACAGCAGTGGAGAAAAAGGTCTACCCTGTCTACCTTCTCTGCTACTCTTTATTCGATAGTTCTCTATTGTATTGTTTCCTCCTAGTAATTTCTTTTTCATGGTGAAGACCTGTAACCTATCAAGTCATGCCTTGGAAAGACGCCAGTCTATATCTCTGGTCATAGGATCAAAAAAAGGAAGGCACCATTCTCTTTACTCATCCCATTTAGGAATGGGGGATTCATGAGGTGGGCACACCATTAACTCTTACAGCAGCACCACTATTTCTCCTGTTTTTCTGTTGTATTTCATCCTTAACACTACCTAATACACCTTTTTTTCCTCTTTGATCCTCAGTAAGCACTCAACAGACATCTTGTCAGAACTGTCCAAAATGACTCCAAGGTCTTCTGTAATTGCCAATAGCTACTTCACAGCCTATCACTGTGTATGTGAAATTAGGGCTGTTCTCCAAAGTGAACTACTCTGCTTTAATCAACAGTGAGTGTCAGATGGCACTTTATCACCTAATTATGAAATGTGATCTTTTTACACCATTTTGTGGTAAGCTCTGTTTCTTCTCTGAATCTTCCTTTCATCATTCTCTGTCCCCCTTTATCAGATCACCCACGAACAATCTGGGCAGCTCTGGCTCTAGCACTGATGTCCAGGAGATTCCAGCGTTTTCCTTCCCTGCAAAAACATGGTATGTAATTTTGTGTATTGCATAGCTTGGACAATGCCAACAAGCACATTTCCCTTAAATCCCAGGCCTTGTCTGACAGCTTCATGCAGATGTCTTGGACATCATGGATCATCCCAGGTGGCAAAAAGTGTTTATTTTTATGCCACAGAATCCAACTCTTTGTTTCCCATTTCTTAATGAATTGCAGACTCATATAAGAACAATCACACTGCATAGTAGTTTTGTTCCTTTTCAAGTGTTTGGTGAAAGCTGTTTTGGAAATTCAGACCTGCTATATCAGCTTTTCACACATGCTAGTAACTACTCTAGAGAAATCTCTAATAAATTTACCCAGGATGAGATCCCTCTGGAAAAGCAATGATAACTCTTCTGTATCATACCTTATTTGTTAATCTGCCTCCTTGTGTGCCTACTTTTGACCACACTTCCTATAGTTTTCCTGATACACACTTATTGGTTGCTAATTCCCAAACCCTCCTGAAAAATCTATTTTATATATTGAAGTCATGCTTGCCACTTTTTAAGTATCTGGTAACCAAGGCAGTTTTATGTGCTATATATAAATTGAAACAATTCTGCTTCTCCACACTGAATTTTGATTCAAAGATGCTGAACTAATTGGAGCGCTGTCTTAGCAAAAATTAAATCATTAATTAATCTGTAATCCACCCACATACCATGACCAGACGTTGACAAAAATGAGAAAGGACATACTTCTAATTCTTGCTCTATGGCCCTTTTGCATTTAAAAACTACAGCCTTACCAGCTATTCCTCCTAAGGTGAGCACGATCAGGAGCTGGCCAAAAATAAAGTTCTTTTGTTCCCTTAAACAGAACATGCTATGGCAGCAAATGGATTTTTTGGACAGCCTTTGCACTGGGGCTATACTGCTATTGTCACATGAGGAAAAGGCTCTCCCTCCTCACTGGCATTTCTATGCCAGCAAAACTTCTATAGTATAAGCTGGACCGGTGTTTTAATACTTTGCCATGGCTGTGCCAAGGGCCACACAGCAACATCTCAGCTCTCTGCAGCTCTGTGGCCCTGCCCCCAGTTTCAGCCCTCTTCCTGCATCTTTCCCTTTACCTGCGCCTTCAAAGGAAACCAGCCCCAGCTGCTCAAATATCTGCCACTGTACCCACACTGGGCACATGCCACCAGCGAACAGGGGAAAGGTAGTGTGATATGGATCATATATCTGGATTTTCTCTGGTGAGATAGAGGTGAAAGCTTCTCAGGGATGTTTAATTCATGAGTCATCACCGTCACTAAAAATTCAAACCTTCCTGTAAATTCAAAATGTGAATAATTGTTTGAATTAATTAAACAATGTCTCCTTTTGTGTACTGAGCAGTAAAAAAAGGAAAAGAAAATCATATGTAAGAAATGAATACTATTGTGTAAAGGTGTTTTAGAGGAATAATTGCTTTTGTCCATGAGGAAATCTATCTCCAGATGTAATTTACTCCTTTATAGAAATCTTATTTCTCTTCGACATCAGAGGCAAAATCTCTCTCTTCTGTGCTTCTGAAAAGATTTATTCATAGATGCTCTTCTGGTAAGATACTTCAATCTTTTGGTAATATTTAGAAAAAGTCAGTTTCTGGCTAAACCTCATGTGTTGCTGTAGATTATTCCTATCCTTAGCCAATATCATATCATATCTTATAAATGTATTAGGACATTTTCCTGGACTACAACATCTTTATAAATACTGGAACAACTACAGAATAAACAAATAGAAAGCAGTAGAAAGGCATTGCCTGTGGCTGACCTGTGATTTGGAGCTCTCTCTCAATTCCTTGACCTTCATTTTCAGTGTATAAAAACAAACCCAAGCATCAAAACCATATGCCTGTCACTTCCTCTAACATTCTAACTCGAACTCTAACATAATAGGAATGGAACAGAGCGTGTAACGTGCCTTCACAAGCACCCCTGCATCAATCTGTATTTCATAGCTGTGTTGCACAGATCTCCATCAGGTCTAATGCTGTTTTCAACTTCATCCTTTGTTCTTTGCCTTCTTCACCTTCCCCAACAGAAGGAAAACCTAAGATGAAAGTCAAGCCATGCTGACTACTCAAGTAGGCGCCTGTGGCTCACCTCTGCCTGGAAGATCCCTGTGCACAGGGAGTAGTTTGGATTCTGCACAGCAGATCACAACAGTGAGAGAGAGAGTGATACCAAAACACCCCAGCATTTAATGCAATGACCTACTTTGCTGCTTCAGCATTTCTCACTGGGACTAGGGTTACTTCTGTGCTATGCAAAGTGGCAAGCAGCAGGGAGGGTGGGAAGAGAACAGACTGAATTTTTTAAGACTACAACACACAGAAGACTTCTGAGTCAGACTGATGAAGAGCTGCAAGTTTACCAGTCTCATTCTGCACCTGCAGCACATTTGCAGGGACACACACAATATTCCAAGGTGCACCCAGAGGCCTAGAGCAGGTGGGCAATGCCAAGTGAGTGGACAGCAGCTGCAGAGAGGGCTGCACAGCTGCTTCCCTAGCACACACCAGTGTGGGATGTGCTTGGGGCTGCTGTGGTGAATCCAGGTGCCTAACAAGAAACCAGCCCACTTGACAAACACTGGAGAGGAGCATATGGTGCTTCTGGTGGTACAGCTCTCATTTCCCCCACAGAATTTCAAAAGTGTGTAAGATAATTTTCACCTTGGGAACATCATAGAAATATCGGGCTATAGTGACTGAGATGAAGCATTAGTTTAAGAGCATGAAATAAGGGATATTTTTGAAAGTGGATATGGTTGATAGTAGGCTATGGGAGGTTAAAAACCCCAAACAGCCATAAGTTAACATCTCTGGAGGAAGGATTGAGGAGGAGGTTGGAGATTCCAGCTAGGTGGATGCTTAAGCCTAAACATTATGAGGAAACCTGCAGATATTTCAAGGTCTATTTCAATATGCAGAGCTCAGGCTATCAGTCTATATAACAGATGGCAGTTTCTGAGTCACTAAACATTATTATTTGGCAACAAAGTTATGCTGTCTCAACCATTTCTCATGGGATTCTTGCCACAAACTGCTGTGAAGATGATGTGTATTCTGTAACATTCAATTGCAGAGTTTCTAAACCGTTAAGCAGAGCTCCATATAACTGTAGACATGGACACATATATAAATAAATGATCTAAAGTAAACTTGGCATATATCAGCCTGAGTCAAAGAAATCAACACTGGAGTCCAGAGGCCCACCATTTTCTGCGTATTTCTGAATTACGTATGCTTGCACTTCATTACCTCCTAACAGATCAAACTATTAATTTTTTAAGGATGGTTTTGTAGGGAATTTTAGTAAATATGACAGAGGAATTATATCGTAACACCAAAGTCTGGCACTGAAAGTAGCTTTCTCTTTAAGATATTTTCATAAATAACAACCATACCGTATTTCTAGATTGATTCCAACAGTGCTACTATGAGTATTATATTGTTGAGTGTTGTCCCACTCAACAACTGGATAAAAGCTCAGGAGGCCAGATACACAAAAGCATTTAGGTACCTAAATGGTTTCTGATTTCATTTAGTCTGAGTTTGGTGGGATTTACATACAGGATCTGGTCCTTTGTATCTGTGCAAGGCTACTGGAGGTATTACACTTGTGGACAGGATTAAGAAGTGCCAGCTCCAGTCTCATCATCAGTTTATTAGGCTACAGCCTTTTCTCAATTGCATCAAAAGAGTTAATAGAAATAGCACATGACCTTTCTGTGATAAGGCTTTTTATCACAGCAGCCTCCCAGCGAGTCAGTGTCTACTTTGCAGAGCTATTAATAGACAACATTCCTACAGGAACATAATTCACAGAGCTGCATGCACAAGGCATGCACCAAAACCTCATAAAGCACCAAATGAATTATGCTTTGATCAAAATAAAGGAGCTGCACACACTGCACAGTGAAATGTTCAATACAAGTTCTCTGCATAACAGCTACATGCCTGAAACCCTGTAGGAGAGAGAAATGACACAGGGCAGGCAAAAGCCAAATGATTTGGTATCACATCTTGGACAAAGAGATAGTTATTTTCACCTCTGGTAACTCCCTCTGCCTGTTGTACATTTTATTTCAATCCTGTAAGGACTGTTTACTAGGAAGAGAAGAAAAACTATGAACAGTTAGAGCAGAGACTATTCAGAATAGATCAGTATTGTCTTCTTAAGTCTGGGAAGAGGAAATACAGAAAAGGGTTAAGGACGGCTTCTCTTAAAGCAAAACAAAAGCACCTCCCTTTCAAAAAGAACTCTCTTTCCTCTCTCTCCCATACAATGTCATGCAGTTTATTGAGTTAAAATTCTGCTGAATGAAATGCCTCTTTCTCAGCAATATGCCAGATATTTTGAGCTGCTCATAATAGAAAGCAAAGCCTGCAAACATTTTTTGTAAACAAAGCCATTGCTCGTAGGCACTTCTGTATCTAGAAAGTGATAAGTCCTTTCAGGGCTGCCCTTTAAATTGTCATTTTTGGCAGAAACTTACACTTTTGAAAAACAGAACCAGGGCATTATGTTACATAGAAATAAAAGACATTATGGTCTGAGCTGGAAAAAAAATCCCCCATTCCTACAGGTTTTATCTATCGAAACAAGGCCAACAGAGCTTTGCAACCTTGACATTGTACACTGATGTCAAGGTGACCACTTTTATATCCTGTTTACTGTGCTAGGTATGGAAAAGGATCTATTCCATCACTACATAGTAGTAGTTTAAGAAATGAAACAGCTAAAAAACACCTACCTGAACTACAGCCATATATAGATGATGACACTTGTGGACAATTAACTTGTAGAAGACTTTTGGAATTTGTTTTTAAAGTTCGTGCTTTTCCTTACTATTTGTTTTATGCATACAGCATTTTTAATTTTATCTCGTTATAATTCATAGACTAAAAAATGTTCTGGCTGATTCATAGGAACAACAAAGCTATTATATGGGCAGCATCACAGTCTAATCTTCAAAAGTATTTGGAGTGAAATCCTGTTCCCTCTGAAATGCACAGGAGTCTATCATTGAGTTCAATAGATACAGGGTTTCAGCCATCAGGCAAGCAGCACAAAACCTTTCTAGCTAACATCAAACAGTGCTTACACAAAAGAATTTTCATATTCATATAGTTTTGCTGTTGGAGGGGCTGGCAGCGAAGGCACATTAAACATGTTTCCAAAGCCAAGCTTTATGAGCTCTGCTTCTGTAACTGTGTAGATGTGCAGAATTAGAGGCTATTAGAGCAAGATTTTTGTGCTATTTTCTTCTCCTGTAATGTTTATAATGTGTCCCTGATTAGCAAAGGGTCCAACAACCCTAGAGTTGCCAAACATTTTATGATTTGATTTTGTAGAGAAGCAGACAGTAACAGACATGAGATGCTCCCTAAGGATTTTATCTGCCCGAGCTTTCTCCTCCTCCATAGTTTGTGCTCAAGTAGTGATGTCCACGCACCTCTGCTGATATCTCACCTTGCTCCTGAGCTTTGGCTAGAAGGAATATCAGCAATACTTCTGCTTGTAGAGACCTCACTTTTTTTTTTTTGACTGCTTTTTTCCCAGCAATTATGAAGCAGGAGAAAAATATCAATGCACAGGCTTCAACAGATGCCTGAAGTCTAAAGAAATCTCTGAAAGGGAAGGGTGTTTTCTTCTCATAAGGCAGACTACATAATCTGTAGCACATTCTTTTGCCATGCTCCATCTCACTTTAAGAGACAAGTGGTGTAAAACCACCTCACCTTGTTTCATCACTACACATTTTTACAGTTGTTCTGTTGCTGCTTCAGATGTTGTAAAATGCACCAGTTCAGTCAAGTGCTGCTTCAGCCTGCATGAAAACAGGCATAGGAAATTCAATACCCTTCTAGGGCTTTTTTTCCTTCCAAGCTCCCATCAGCCATCATTCCATCTCTTCACAAACAGCATCCAGATGTTAACAAACATACCAAACTTACTGGTTTTCAGTGGCACAACCTTTTTCTATTTAGCTGTTTCTATCATTTATTTTGTCCACCCTGCAGCCTTTGGATATTGTTCCTATTTCCAGCTTACCACAAAATATGTTGCATGAGCATCAACAGAAGAATTCTTTTAATATGAACCAAAACAATATTATTTGCTTCAAATCCAGAGAAATAGAAACTTCATTTAAATTTATGTTCACTGGAGCTTTCACTAATATTTTTCTGGATGGGAATTCAATGTGAAGCATCACTGAATGTTCCAGTTGAATTCCAAGAGTGAACTTCTATTTCCATAGTTCCAAACAACTCAGTTCCAAAGAGACTGAGGATCTTTTAAATATTTTTCAAATGGGCTTCATTTGGTAGAAAATAAGTCCTCATGCTATGAACTATAGGTTTTAAGATCAATACAGGTCTGATAAGGTTGAGAAGTGACAAAAGTAGAATAAGAATACACTATGCCTTACACAGGCTTTGCAGCATCACTGAACACATTAATGCTTCTATGCTTTAAAAAACTTTCTGAGTTAAATTTATGGGCATGCTAATCTAAACAGGATTCTTTAGGGTCTTTGCAAATGACAGTGAGAAAAATTTAATGGAAATGCAATTTAGATAATGAAAACTATCATTACAGCCAGCCTTTACAGCCACCTGTAAATTCTGAGACCTGTAGGCTAGATTTTGCATCAACACTGTCCTTGAGTCAAAGGAGCTCCATTCCAGGCAAATGAGAGAGGAAAGGAAGAAAGAAAAACAGGACAAAGAAAATTAAAGCAAAGCAGTGACAGCGCTGTGTTTGAGAACAAGCCCTGTGCTCTGCTCCAGAGCAGCAAGCTAGGGGAAGAAAAATCCGCAGCAAATGTCTTAGTTACACTCCCCTGCTCATGCCACAGTTTCAGGGTTCCTATCTGTTTTCCTAAGTGAGCATCTAACTTTCCCCAGGAAATTATTTTTCCCCCCTGCAATCTACAAAAAAACTCATCAGCAACATGAAATGAAATTGCAACTCAAATGCAGTAAATACTCTGTTATGACAGGCTACATAAAATCAGTTTTGACCAAGTGTGATTACGGGAAAGGCTTTTTACACAACCTGCGCTCTGCAGCTGCATATTTATTTAAAGAAATAATGCCTACAACGTAATCACTGACTGTATGCAGCAAAGGACCAGATACTATTGGGTTACACTTCCCTGGACAGGCAGCACTAAAAGTTTGAACAGTATTGCCTCAATAAAAATGCACTAAGCTAAAAACAACTCCAGGCTGTAACAGTGCAGTCGCTGCTTGTATTCCTACCCCCATTTATGTAACAGTACTTACTACTCTTTCTCCCCAGGAGTAATATTTCAAATAATTACTCTTTTGACTTGAAGTCTCAAAACTCTGTTCTTTTCAGGTCTTTATAGAAAGACCCCATCAAGTCTGATTCTGTTCACTTCCTTTCCAACTACAAGGTCTTCTGCAAACTTGTTCATTTATAACCAAGAAACAGCCTCAAAGGAACCCCTATAAGAAAAAGTGTTTAGAGGTGATTAGCACAGCCCCTGAAGATATTCAGGGGCAAGGTCCAGGTTTAACTTCAGCTATGAGGAAACACAGAGCTTTTGTTGCCAAATTAGAATCAGAAACATGGAGAACCCACAGAGAAAACCAGCAATGTTTGGAAAACGCTCTCTCTATCCCCATAGAATCATGGCTATAAACAGGGCCTTCTCAGCAAGATTGGCAAAACTGGGTTTTGCCTCCTGGAATAAGGAATTTGAACTGGAAGTTGAACTGTTCCTACCACAGGAAGAATGAAAGAAAAACTGGGCACAAGTGGGATGCAGAGCCAAAGAGATATGAACCTTTGAAACTGGCCTATCTGCTGTCCTAAGGAGAGAAGAGGAAAGTTGTTGGTCCATAACTGTGAGTCATACCTCAGATACTCTTTTCCTCTTCAGCACAAGCACCCTGGCCTTTGATGGATCCCAAACAAACAAACAAACCAGGTTTATAGCACTTTTGTTTGTTTACTTTGGTTTGAGCATGTTTTTCCTCTCCATGAAAAACTTTGACATTCAAATGGAAGGTTCTGGCTACCTATTGCACTGACTTCGTGTGCAGAAAGGTTTTGGTAGCAGAAGGGGCTACAGGGGTGGCTTCTGTGAGAAGCTGCCAGAGGATGTGTGCCTGATGGATTCAAGGGCATCTGGCTCCAAGGTGGACCCACCACTGGTCAAGGCTGAGTCCATCAGCAATGGCCATAGTGCCTATGGGATTACATATTTAAGAAGTGGGAAAAACCCCTGAAGCTGCAGACAGAGAAGAGAGAAGAGTGAAAACATGTGAGAAAAAGACCTTTAGAGGTGCCATTTGGTGTAGCCCCTTTGGCTTTGTTGCATTTTTGGTGCTTGCTGAGCACTGGGTGAATCTTGTTTATGGTAGAAGTAGTATTTTACACCAGCTGAGAAAGTCACTTTTCAATAAATCTATAGTTGGCCTGCTGTGTTCTGTACGTGGAATTGTTAAACCGGTCCCTTCCCCATTCCATCTTAGCTATTTTATATAAATGATTCATGAGCGTTGATTTCTTGGTTTGCTTTTTTTAAGAGTATGCAGTTATTCTACAAAGGATTATATAAAATATTCATGAGGTTCAGATATAATACACCTGCAGCGTGGTTGCATCACCTATCAAGTCTTACCTCAGTTAGACTGATTTATTTATTTTGGCTCTGTTTTCATAATGTTTCACTCCTTCAAGCCACGTAACTTCTTAACCAAAGAACTTAAGAAACTAAGTCAATGAAGCCTGTTCAAAGCTTTCACTTTTACTGGTTTTACCCCTCCAGATATTCACAGATCACAAATCCTGATCTGATCAGAGCCAGATGGCATGAGTATGCCTAATCCATTACACTAAATGTTTTGGAGGGGATTACTGCAACAGCAAAGAGCACACATCAAAGAAGAAAAGAAGTTTTCTTCTTGTTTGCACTCAAAGAAACAAATCAGCACTTAAAACGCACACAGAAATAAATAATGTAATGCAACAAATTCTCCTCTATTTAAGAATGTCAAAATTAAATGAATAAACAAACTAAAGTATGTATAAGGAGACCATGAGATGATGACACAAATGAATGAGTTTTGCCAGACCCAAGTTTCATCTCTGCCTATCACTGTTCCCAAAGGGAACCAATTGTGCAGCTTTCATTCCATTGTGCTGATGTATTGCTTTTGCTCCTTCTAGAAAGGGAAAAACTAGAAGCTTCACCAATTGAAAATAGTTTTGTTCTTAAATTTGGTAATCGTTTGGTTTATCTACTTCATATTAGAATGAACTTCCACTAACAAAGGGCTTAGCAGTACTTTTTGATGAATTTAATTGCATGATGATGCTAAATAATACTAAATAAAAATGAAGCTTTCTAATAATGTTTTTGAAATAAACCCTGAAAAGGTTGTTATAGAGTGACCTGCAATTATGAGGAGCTGAGGGAACAGACTCACAAGAGTTGTTTGTCTTAGGAGTTGGAAGAAACAGAGAAAAAAAGACTGCTTTGAAAAACCAATGCATCACTACCAATGGCTGCACAGAAATACAGCAACTTCACAGCAATGGGAAGATGGAAACGCTGCTGAGCACATTGTAGGCCACCAGTGCCCAATTCTCTCCAGCCTGGAAGGACTTGTGGTTTATTCTGGTGGTTGGCAGGGCTGTGTGTGCAATCAGTCCACAAATAATGGCACAGCCATTAATTAATCCCACATACACCAGTGAACTCAAGGCCATTGGAAAGAGAGAATGGCTTGATCAGTTTACAGGCCAGAAATCTTCATGCACCATTCACAGACTGGTCTGAGCAGCCACCTTTTTATGGCCCAACACACGAGTAGGATGAAAGAATAAAACCCTCTGTGCACTAGCTGCCTGTTCTTGAGTTTTAAACTTATAAACCCTCTGTACATACTAATTCTGTGAAAGATTTTTGGAACACCGGTCTGCAGTTGGAGTGGGAAAAGTACAGATGAGTCCCACTTTTTATCAGTTACATAAATTTCAATTTCTGTTAAACTGTTTCCTGAATGTGCATTTCTCTTTCATTTCGTTTTCCCTACTTGCTGATGTTGATTTGGCATTGTTTTTATCTATACCAGTATAACAGTGGTTCCTATTTTCATGGCAAGTTTTGCTTTCACATTTTTGGTAATAACAACAAAAAAACCCCACACTGTTTTCCTGGCACTAATCGACCCAATTTATCATGACTCCAGAGCTGACAAGTTGTGGCTTTGTTATGGGTACAGTTAAGCACATGCTTTTCAGTTAAGCATAATATTCATCCTGTCTCTCAGCTGGATTTCACTTTCAATATACACCACCTAAATCCAGAACAGCTTCTTGTAACCACAACCAGAATCTAGCCCAGCCAGTTAACTCAGGAAAGGAACATAAAAGTACCACGATAGTATTCAATGTGACAGCATTGTTGTAACACATTACACATGCTAAAATGTTGTGTGAAAGTACCTGCAAGTAAGTTAAGACTTTCCACTTTGTGCTGCTTTGGTGGGACTTGATGTATACAAGCAGGAAGACCTGTCACACCAAGTGTGTGGTTGGAAGGTCAGCCCCTGCATGTGGCTGGGCATATTAAATAAGGCAAATAGCCTCCCTGGAGCACAGCCTGGAATGTATAGGCAGGGACAGGAATTAACAGCGCAGTTGTCCTAAAAACCTCCTCCACATCCATTGCAGGCAGCAATTCTCACAGCAGCCCACACAGGAGAGGTGGGACAGAGGCCACAGCCTGACCTGCTCCAACCCTCCACTCACTCTTCTCAAGTGCCAACGCACAGACCAGGGTGATGTTCAGCCAGTGAAAGCTCGAGGCCATTTCTCACCCTTCTTTGACAAATCTTGCTACTTGCAATCGCATGGGCAAGTGTGAAAAGTGACAGCAATGAAGACAATGAAGAAAGGTGTCCTCCCAGTAAATGGTCCAGCCTACACCAACACTGTGAAGGATCTGTCAGTTTTCATAGTGCAGTGAGAACTGGAGCCATTTCAACTGATTTTTTGCATCCTTTATGTCCCATATTACCCAAGAGCGCTGTTCTACTTTCTTTACTGGAACATAACTTTATGTGATGCTCCAGCACTTGCAATCCCAGATCCAGCTCAAAGCATTTAAACCCGCAGGTATCATCTGTTCCATCACTGTGCCTTGAAAACATGCTACTGATGTCCATGTCTTCCCCTGCCTCACTACAGAGTTTGAGGCTACTTTTGAAACTCTTATCCTTCACCTCAGCCAGGAGGCCAACTTATCTCGGCATCTTGTATCAGGAACGGGGGCCAAATACGACTGCCTGACACTCTAAAACTACTATAATTTTCCAGTACTGAGCCCTTAGGACTCCACTAAGCTGGAAATCATGTAGCCTACTTAGACTACTTTGTAGGTTTTCCAAAATAACTGAAAATAAGAATTTAATTAATCCTAAATGCAAGATAGTGAGTTCAGACTCATGAACCACAAGATTTGGGAACAATTCTAGAAGTAATCACTGCAGTTTGAAGCAAAACAAAGTTTATTCCTCCTCTCCATGCTTGATCAGCTAGGGCCACTCTGATTACTGTTAGGGAAGTGGTGGGGATGGAAAACCAGAGAAAGCTCAGCATTCCACAGGGCCAGAAAGGGAACCAAATTCCTTTATTCCTCAACTGTAAGCCATTACAGCCCATTCCCCTTTTCATTCTCCCTAACTGGTAATCAGCCATGTCTCACCACCCAAGAATGAAACTGCCCTACAAATACGTTACACACTAATAAAGGAATTCATTTTTTTCCCCATCATCTCTATCCTCCTATTTTAGGAAGTTGGTTTTGGCTTTATTCCCCTGCCCTAGATGCCAGCAAAATTTGTCCTTTTCCCTGCCCAACTAATTCCTTGAGTACATTTCAATTTCTTGCCATGCTTCTCCCCCTCGCCCATTGCACACTGACCCTTTTGCACTTGTTCCTCTAATTACGGTTTCTATACTTTTCCCTAAAACAGGCTGCCATGAACTAAGTTACAAACAGCATTGCTTTAAATAAAAATCAGTGTTTAATGAAGTAAGTGAACAGGAGACAAACTCCAAGGAGACAGAATTGCAGCTATACAGCCCACACTGAGGAATGTCTCTAAATACTCATGAACAAACAAGATGTAAGGGAAGTAAGGGCATTCAGACAATGAAGATGAATGAAGTGACAATTTCTTCTTCTCATCTGCTTGGCATTTAATATATCAGTGAGATGGCAGCAAGCCTTGGCTTTAGTACAGCTTAAGCCTGCAAGGATAACAGTTTGTACGTCTGCCTTTCAGGTGCCACAGTTACTCCTGGTCAGACAGTAGTGTGGGAATGATTGCAGGGTTTTGCCTTCAAAATGAAGGAAGCAAATTATAGCATGCAATCATCAGACACATTCCAAGGTTACACAAGTAAAGTCACATAATTACTATATTTATTGCTCTTTTTTCTCTGAACGGACACCAAGTAGCCTTGTACTTTGCTGACCAAACCTTCCTGTTCTGCTCAACACAGGATCTTTGAAGTTTTTGTTCAGTAACACAACTCCTCAACAAATTGTCATGTGCCTCACGAGTCACAGCAGCTAAGAGGCAAGGACCCAACACTGACACCCTATCTTCTGTTAGAGTTCAGCAGTTATAAACATGGACAAAGCAAAAGTTTACAAAATTAGGCAGTGAACTTGTCACCTTGCCAGAATCCAACTGGAAGAAGCTTTCTTCTTGGAATAAAATTTAAAAAGATGTATGGATTCAATTAGCACCCGCCCAAAACGAACGGTGCATAATTTACATTTACGTCAAGCTGCCCTATAAATCTGATAGCTTTACAGTCATCTGCCTGAGAGTACCTTACCCGCCATTCTGACTGACTGCCAATATGTTTTGGCTATTTATGTAGTGAAAAACAAGGGGAGGGGTTTCTTTTTGTTCCTATGTCCTTTGATTTTAATTTTGGAAAGAAAGCTCGTGAATTTTCCCATCCTTTTTCCCCTGCAGTGTCTTTTAGAGGGAAGAGGAAGCGGAGAAAGAATACAAGAAGAATAGCAGAAGGAGGAAAAATGTGAATGTCTCAAGCATGTCCTCACATCTTTAAAATGCCAGGAAAGAAGGATCACTATTTCCATTTCACTCCTCTCCTCCAGTTTCAAGTACTCCATGGGAGAGGAGATGATGACATTAAGAAGTATATCATGAACAGCTGAAACAGGAATATTGACTGTGTCTGAAAAATCAGATGAGTTTTTCTCTCTCAGTGAGTTAGGAGTTGAGATGTAAAGCCCAACCATTTCCTTCTGCCACTTCACTGCTTATAGGGAGTGTTGTTTATTCCCAATTAGCTGTTCAACAAGCTTTGGGGGAAGTTTTTTCTCCACTGATTCTCCAGAGATATCTATTTACAGCCATATTTAAGTACCAGTCATGTAAATTATGCACCTCTAGCATTAGTTGCTCTCCTTTCTTTTGTTCCCTAATTGATCCTAGGAAAACCAATGAGATAAAGGCACATTGCAAACAACAGTTGCTCACCAAGTGACAAGAATTTTGGCAAACTCGAGTTGAACATGAAGCCGGCAGGGCAAAATTTCATATGAAGATTCTCAGCTGGGACACTCACAGGAAGATATAAAAATGGATTTTGAAACATCTAAAAGATTTTACAGTAAGTAACCACCAAATAAACAACAACTGAGAACTGCTCCTACTAGTGAGTGATGCAGCAGAATAAATCTTCAAAGGAGCCAGGAAAAATATGCTCCATGGCATTCTTGGCATGGTAATGCTGGCAGTTGAAAAAGTAGTTGCAGGGAAGGGTGGGAGCTTTTATACCCTTTTGTCCTTTACTCCTACAAAAAGAAAAAATAAAATCCAGGGGATATTCAGACCCTTTTTTTTTTCCTCAGATCTTGAGCAAGCTCAGATCTTGCAAAAGGTCTGTCCCTAAAATGAGAAGAAGCCATGAGTCCTCCACTCCAGAAAAATACTTTGGGATGAGGTTTTATTTCCAAGCAGTGCTTTGTCCAGATATCCAGAGGACAGGACACCCAAGGCAATGCACCTGGCCTGAGTTTTGGCACCCCCACACCAAGCAGTGTGGTGTTTTCTGTAGCACACCTGGGACAGCAGCAGGACCTCCCAGAGTCACTGCTTCCACGTTTTTTCTCTTGCACAGATAGAGAGTTTGCCACTCTTTACCCACAGCGTCTGCTGGTCCTTGTCAGATCCTCTTCCCAACCCTGACCTCAGGAGGCAGAGCCTGTCAGACAAAGCATAAATCCCCCTCCCACCTGAAGCTGCAAGTCTCGACCCTTTCTCAAGGCAAACACTTGAGCACTGCCTTCAGCAGAAAGGCCACTACAGTGGCCATCAAATAATGTCAGCTCACCCAGCCCAGAGCTCGGCAAAACCACATCTCTCTCCATTGCATGCCACAGGGTATCTTCTGATGATCAAGGCTGCTTGCACGGAGGCTTGATTCCACAGTCTAGTGGATCAAAATGATTGTCTGGGCATTTAGCCTACATTTTTCATTTATATTTTTCATGCTTATAGTAATTTATGCATACAAATAAGCTATATGTATCCATTGGCTTTTCTACATTTTAACAGCTGAGTGTTTTATTTCTGAGTGAATATTAAAGAGATGCTAATAACATGCCAAAGCTAATTAAACATTGAGCATGTTGCTATGTAGTTAGCATTTTAAGGAGAACTACAGCTGCTGTGATGGGATTTCATTTATGTGCAAGAAAACACCCTCTTAAAATAATCAGAAATACATTATTCAGAAAAGTACAATATCAAACTATTTCAGCTGTCAAAATAATAAAAAATCTGATGGGAGAGAATCAAGCCATTTAACAATTGCATGAGAAATCTTCAATTTATACAAGGAGGGGAGGCTTTTTCCTCTTATGCCCTAGATGATTGTGGCTGCAATAATGCTATCTATTTATGATGGATCTGGATGAAGTAATCCAGCCTTAAATTGAACAAAAAGAGATAAATACATATTAATAAAAGCACAGATAAAGCACATCAGTAGATATGCCAAGGATCTCTCAGTTGTCAAATCCAGAGACAGCAAATATCTTTAGGGTTCAGTATACAGCTACTCTGAATGTTAACAGCAAGCACAGGCAGGCAATTTAAACAAAGACTAAAGCAGTAGGCAAGCCATGCTGCACTGCCTCAGCTGCCTCTCCTGCTAAGGATCCTGTAACATCATGTGAAAGTCTTATTTTCCTATTCTTGCTTTATAGGGTAGCTTAAAGTCTGAAATACAATTTTCCATATGAAATGTGATTGCCAACTCTTCTTTAACTCTGTTAATGTAGCACAGCAAAGTTCCATTTCTTTTTATCGTATCCGTGTCAACCATTAACTCTAAGCCTTTCCTTTTTTAGGTTACAGTGCCTATAAACACTTTAAAATGTGAAAATAAACCTAACTTATGATAGCTTGTAGTTCTGCTCAAGTATCACAACAGTTATACTGCAGCTGTACTGACCCTGGCATCTCATACTGTGCCTTCCAATAGCCGTGCAAACTTTAGTGGGTTTATAGGTTAAACATCTATAACTTACGCAGCTCAGTAGACAAGATCAATACACAGTTGAATGCCTCCAAGTAGCATCCCTTCATCTAGGAAGAAATCTTTGGTAAAATAAGTATGAAAACCAGATATGGCTATATCCACAGACTAGACAGATCTGAAAAATGACACAGTGGCCATCTTAAAATGGAGAAAAGACATAATTTAAAGCTGCATTGGTTTTGAAGGAGAAGTCAAAACTTGCCTCTGTTAGAGCAATGGCATATAAAAGGATAGAAACAGATCCCATGATCTCAGAGTTATTGAGACATTTAATTTTTGAATTATTAAAAAAAACCCCAATATGTTTAATCAGGCTGACACACAGCACTCCCAACTTCTGCAAAACTGCCATTGAAATAAGATGTTGGCACATTACATTTGAGCAAAAGCAGACTTTCAGAATGGGATAAAGCACTGTGCCATTTAGACAGAAACAACGAAGATTAGATGCAGCTAACTATGTCTTATATAAATAGAGTCAAGCAGGTTATATCTCAGCCTTTCAACAGCCTTCCCTCTTCCAGACAGTCTGTCATCCCTATGACATAATAGGGAAACCTCCAGATGGGAGAAACATTTTCCTTGATTTTCACTACAGTCTAAAGATTCATTGCAGGGTTATTTCCACTGATTGCCTCTCACAGGTCAAAACCATCCAGTTAAGATGTGCATCTAAAATAAGTATAGCTGTCATATTCCCCAAGGCAGCAAAATATAAGGAAGATTTTACCAAGATTAAAAACAAACAAAAAAAACCCTACTAAGGCTAAATGTCAATATGCAAAACCTGTTAAATGGTAGCCCTGCATAACAAGACTGATATGAACCCTGCATCTCAAGATTTATGCTTCTAAATTTGGGGCTTTTCCCAAGTGAAAAGTTTTCTTTATGCATGTCTTTAAAGAATAAACAACAGAAATAGTGGTCAGAGATGATGGTTTGCATTCAAAGCACAGCACCTTTTACTAGAGAAATTATTCAAAGCACAGCACCCACTGCTAAAGAAAGCTACTATCTCTAGCTATGTGAGAAGAGAGTGCAGCTGCTGAGATGACACGTTGAGTGGATTGCAAGGATGGCATCTTCCATAGGAAAACAAGAAACAACAAAGGAGATCCCACAGTTATGATCTGCAGCCTCGTGGGATGACAGATTGATGATGCTCTAATGATAATTTTGTATAGAATATTTTTCTTGAACATACAGAGAACAGAACATAAAAACTTTAACCTGAACTATAGTCATGTTTATAATCCTCCCTCACTACATACTTGGTGGTGGATCTTGAGGGCCTCTGGCTTGAACCTCTGCCTAAGAGGAAGAAACCTCCCTGGCATGACACACAGGAGCGCAGAAGAGCCAGATTTGATTTTCCTGAGCTCCCTTCTTGAACCTTACACAAGAGGCAAGGCAAAGAAATTCATGTCCAAAGAGCAAGCATATTAGGAAAGAGTTTTTTACGGAAAGAGTAGTAAAATAATGGTATTGTCTGCCCAGGGTGGTGGTGGAGTCACCATCCCTGGAAGTGACTAAAAAAGATTGGACATGGCACTCAGTGACATGTCAGTGACATGGTTTAGTGGTGTTAGGGCATGGGTTGGACTCGATGATCTTGAAGGTCTCTTCCAACCTCGTGATTCTGTGATCTCTTAAATATGGTTAGAAATGAGGCAGATTGTTTCATCTCAAAAGTAGAAATAGCATGGATATCCCTAAGCTTTGCTAGGTGAGACACCAGCAAAGTAAGTGTAAAAAATCATACTGTTAGGACCAGTTGGTGTACTGTACCCACTCTCTCATCACTGTTAATCAGCCAGAGCCCAGATCATGAGAAACAGACTAATTTTGGACTTAGAGAGAAACAGGGGGAATCTAGTAAGATTTCTTCCAAAAACAGAGCACAGCTCAGGTGAAGAAGCTCATCTTTGTTTCAAATGCAACATGAGCAAAGATTTTTCTGTATTAGGAGAGGAAAAAAGTATGTACATGTCTTATGCTTTTGTGTACAACATTAACAAAATGACCAAGCTGTAGCACTGAGCCTAAAAATCATTTTCATTAGAAATATCATAACTGAGACTATGCTACAGCTTAGCAAGTGTGGATCTAAATAATTTGCAATAAATTAAGATGTGTAACAAGCAATTCCCATTAGCCCCAATTAAGGACTTGGAGGAAAAGGGTCAAAATGAAACACCTACTGTGAAAGCTATAGAATGAGACTGTGATCCATATTTCACAGTCTTAAATTAAAAGACACCAGAGGAGAATGGATGGCTGCCTGATGCAACTTTCATTGCTAGAAGGCTGAAAGCAAGAGTATCTGCACTGCTACAAATATATGTTTGAGCTGGTGAGGATTTAGAGAGCTGTAAACAGGCAAGATGAAACCCTGCATCTGACTAGGAACCCCAAGAGCTCTCAGTGTCCTGCGATTGATTTTATGCATATAACTCATAAGACCCAAATATCTGTTTTTTCACAAGATAGATATATATATATAACACAAAAAACCCACTACAACAGAAATTGATGCGTGGAAAAATTTCTTGTTCTAGAAAAAGTGTGAGATAACCAGGTACAAGGGCCATTCATTCTACAAGATGGGCAATAAAGCACCAGGCCATGTCAGCGATCCACTCTGGCATGGCAGGGCACAAATGGACTTACTTGATTGGCAGCATGATGGTAAATGTTCCTAGGGAGACCAGAAGATCATACAACAAACAGCAGAGCATTCCCCAGAGGCTGAGTGTTACAGGCCCTTAGGTTGTTCTTACATGCCTGGAATGCAGCATCACATCAATGTGGATATTGCATTACTATCATTTACATGTTTGTTTCAAGAAGCACCAAGAAAGTACATTTTTAGTCTTAACAGGAAGACATGGCAGGAACCAATCTCCTGTTGGGCAGCATTTATTATTTGGGACCACGATGCAAGGTATAGTCCCAGCTACAATTTTCAAACTGTACAAGAGCCCCACAGAGCAGTAAGTGATGGGAGACAATTTTCCCATTACCACATGGCAAAACACACAGGGAAATTCTGTGGTAATAATTTCTGACAATCTCTGACAACAGCAAATAGAGCTGGATTTAAGAAATCAGTTGCCTTGTTGTTAGGATAAATTCATTCCAAGAGCAGTCAAAAAGCAACTTAGAGACATGTCAGTGGTCTCCTGCAATAGGAAAAGCATCAGGGCAATAGACATTTATATTTCAGAGAAAAAAAAAAACCAAACACAAAACTAAACAAAAACCCAACAAAACAAAAAGAAACTAAAAAAAAAAACCAAAACAAAACAAAAATCAAAAAACCACACCCCAGTGTAACACTGAGATGAGCTTGGCAGAAGAAATGAAAGTATATTTTGCCTGGTATGAGAACAGACTAGCCCAAGGTGATGTACAGAACACAATTTGGCTGGAACCTTGGAATTTCCAGTTAGAAACCTGATCTCACATCCACCGAAAACCATGGAAAGACTTCCAGACACAAAACTAAGTGAGATGCAGACTGAATCCTTAACCAACACAAATAGGGAACAAGCTGGTAGATAGTATTTGCAACAAACATTTCCAGTAAAAGTTGCCTAAAAGAAGGAATTCCTGTCACAGGAAAATATTTTTCTTCGCTGTTAAAATTTTATTTTTACTTAATTTGCCATTAAATTAACTCTAAAAGCACTACAATACATCTCTGTGCAAACAGAATATATACCACGATACATATGTTCCTGTAGCTAGCTGCCCATTGCTAGATGACTTCAAAATTGTTTTCCTCACCACCCTTTTCTCTTTTTAAAATTAGTGACTTTACATAGTTGCACTGCTTATAGTAAGCACCATTTCAAAGAATATTTGCCTGAATAAATCTGAACTTCTCATTAGGTTTGTAGATTGCGTTCAGTTTAGTTGTGTTTGTTTGAGTCTATGCTGTTTTCTCCAGAGAGATAGCAAATCCAGGAGCTGCCACTTTGACAAGTTTTTGCCAAGGAAGGAAAATTTCAAAACACATTTGACTAAACTGACCACATTAAATTAATATATTAACAACTTGGAAGAGAATAACTCTTACTCACACACAACTTAGATATTGTTGCAACATGATCTGTTTGGGCCAAAAGATATGAAAGGCTGTTAAATGTACATTAAAAGAAGCCCTTGGCCCAAGACTCTCCATCAGCACTGCTGTACTAGACAGACGTCTGCAGACATGTGGATACACATCAAGTGCCCACAATGCGTGCACTGTACCCACAGCAGAAACCCTTTGGCACCACAGAAAGGCTAGAGAGAAGCCCCCTGTGAACTGCCATCTCACCACCTCTGACCTGGCATTAGCATTCATCCACATCTGACAGTAGCACGGCTTTGTCCATGTTTCTGAGAAGCCACCCCTTGCAGACCACCCTCCTCTCACACTACTACAAGCACTAAGGCATGCTCTTGCACTGAACACTGCGAGCCTGGCCACTGCTGGGTCAGAGGTGAAAAATACCAAACCAAACACAGTTGCTGCCTAGCACAACAAGCCACACCTACAACAGCTCTAGGAGAGGCCATCCCAGCAGTTTCAACACTCCCTTTCCATATTTTGCAAGCCAGGAAGAAGAGGGAAACCTGGCTTTGCACAAGGCTGGGGATGTTCAGCTGTACAGGAAACACTTGACTTTTAGCTTTCAGATTTCCACTACAACAGAAATCATCTCTTCAGCTCTCTAACTGATAAGCCAGTGTCACTGGCACATATGTGCTGATGTTGCCCACCAGTTTTTGTCTAGGTTGCCACACTGCTACCCAGCACCTGCATGGATACAGCAACTGTGGATAATAAGAATAATGTGTGATTGAGCATTGGGACAGTCCTCAATTCAATTCAACCAGTTTGCCCCTCACTTTGCACATTGCCCGATTCCAAACGTAATCACAAATCTCCCTCTGTGACCCTAAAGGCTTGCCACCACAAAAATAAACCATATTTTCTGTTTACCACAGCTGTAAGCCTCAGACACGTGGCCTGGCACCCTGTCACTAAACACACCCCTCACATCAACAGAGGCAACAGGTCCAAATAAGTTTACTGCTGTTTTTTTCTTTGTTTATAACACATTCTTTGCCTCAGTCTTTCTTGGCACGAAGCTGTGATTGAGCAATAGCACATGCATCTTATATTTCCACTAGCACAGGTTCAACAAAGAGCACAAATCATTGAGACAGATGTACCACGGGTGCAAACTTCTGCAAGCCCAGGCTGCAATTCCCCAGTCTATGAATAGCTGCCTCTCTGACTAACAGACAGCTCCTGCATCAAGAAATACCAAGTATCCAGCACTATTTATTAACCCTCAGCAAGGTTCTTATGGTTTGAAGGCTGCCTTCTTAGTCACTACAGGCCTTTTTTCCACACAAAACAGAGTATTGGCAGACAGTGGCAAGATCCTCACATACCTCAGGTTCCTCACCACTCTACACCCTGCCGCAGGAGTGGAGCAGCTGAGGTAGCCTGAAAGTCTGTGGATTTGTTCAAGCTCAGTTGAAACAGAGGATAGCATGGGACAGTCCATTTTAGCACACTTTTACATAAGTATGTCAGGAAATAGAGGAGATGACAGAGTCCTGTGATAGTGATTACCATCTGTGAGGGAAAGGAACAAACTGCACAGTCCTCTGATCATTTGCAGGAATAATGCTTGTGACAATACAGACCTAGGAATTTTTATTATAACCTCCGAATAAATTATGTGATTTCACCATATATTATCTCATACTGTACTGTCAGATGGATACATTTTAAGCAGCAGTATAGACTGTCCTGTTTTAAGAGGTGAACAAGTTTAGTAGCAAGTTTGAAGGATTTAAACTTCTTGTGAACATCACTTTTATCCATGTAAAAGCTTAAAATATTACAGTGAACATCAAGTAAATAATTAAATTGTGCAGGTGAACAAGTAAAATTTCATAGATGTTAACAGCCACATTGAGCTGTAACAGTGCATCACAAGCTCTTTCTGCAGCACTCTGAAGGTCCTGGTTAGTGAACCCACATTTGGAAGAACCAGTGGAGGATTAGTAAACAAATCCCTACAATGTTGAGACATCCTAGCCATTTAGAGCCTCTCTATGGGAAAGGTGTTCTGGCTGCAAACCCATTCCACAAGTAAATTTTCCTTTATGAGGAATTTGTCATTCCCACCTACAGGAAGTTCACATCAGCCAGTTCTATTTACATCTGGCTGTCAGGTCACCTTCTTGTACAGCTTTGCAGAAGGGCCTCATCATGGCTAATATTATGTCTGATGCTACACTAACTCAGGGTATGATATCCTGATCCAAGCTGGAAGCACCTACCCCTGAACTTAAATGTCTCTTCAATTTGCTGTCCACAATAACTCCAGCCTTCACACAACTACCATTAAGGTAAGATTGGCATTGCAGAGGTGCTGTGTGAACATGTGACATAACACAGGTCCTGTCTGAGAAGGTAGAAATCTAAACAGACAGCAATGTAGGAAATGCACAAGTGAGTTATCCACCAGTAAAGGCTAAATGGGAGGAGTAGGGAAGAGTCCACATCTCCTCGTGTCACACTTTTGTGCTGTTTCCAGGGCACTGACACCATTCGCTAAATGTTTCTGAAGCAACTTTCAAGGAGTTTGCTAATTATCTCTACCTTCCTCCATGCATAGAGCATACCACAAGGCAAATGCTCTGGTGCTGTTTACAGAGCAACAAGTAACAGAGCAGCTTGTGCAGCTTCCAGAGGAATTCCTGGTCGCTTACTCTGTGGTTACCATTAATACCAATATGTGTTTCCTGGTTACCACTCCTTGCAATGTTTATACACCAAGAACAGACGATCACTTCACAGAAACCAAAGAGCCTAAATGAGTGCAGAGACAAATTACCATACAACAAAAAACTTGGTGCATTACATTACCAGAACAGGTTAAATTCTCAAAGCATTTTAAGTATTTAAGAAACAAACACAGGGCTTTACTTATAAGTAGGTATATAATTTTTTTCCATGTTAGACAATGCCCATCCACTCATTGTTAAAATTAAACTCTAATAAGGTAATTTGAAAGATAAGCCTGCAATCTGCCCTTCCTGCACACTTCTATAATTAAGATAAAACTTTGTGAAGTATTTGCAAGAAGTCCCATGCTAACCAGCTACTTTTACATAGGCTATAGCTCTCCCACCAAGAATTGATTCAAGTCAAATTAAATGAGACCTTGCTTAAAGAATCCCACCCACAAACTACTGAAATACTGGTAGCAGTGAGACAGTTTCATACCCACCTTGTTAGGTTTTGGGGTTGCATATTGTAAGCCATTACCTAATGTTAAGCTTATTCTTTGCTTTGCTAATGTTTCTGAGGGGTTTTCCCCCCCTCCCCTGCTTAATAAAACATCAGAGGTGAAACATAGATTAGTCATATCTGAGACATTCCAGCATGTTAGCTTGCCAGCCATTAGTAATCTGAATTCTGTGTAAAGTTCCCACTATAAAAGCAACATGCATGCAGATTTTGCCAAAACTTGCTCAGATAAAGAGGGGATCCTTGAACTTCTTTGCAGGAGCCAAGCAAAATGCATTAGCTTGCACTCTCAGTATGTGGAGCCAAGGGGAAAACAGAGACCTAGCCTCACTTATTGGCCTTGTGCCCTTTCCACACCATAAAATGACTAAGGCAACATGGAAGAAATGTTCTCCACGCTCTGCTGAAGCATCACATTTCTCATATTCTCATTTCTAAAGGCCTTTGCTTTACTAACAGGCATAAATGCCCGGCTTCTTTTTGGATGTCTGAATAATGCCCAGTGTTTCACTTCCATAATTTGAACTTTGACAGCTTCCATACAGTCAAGGAATGCACTGAAAGTGATGCTGTGCAAGACAGTGAGAAAGAATGAGGTGCAGTTTTGTGTGTAATATGATCTTCAGAATTTCATACTGCATGCAGCAGGAATAAAAGTAGTCATTGTGAGATGAGGTATAAATTTTACACTCTTGTAGTCAGTTACTCAGCTGATCTTTCCAGAATTTTGGAAAAGTGTACTGCAGCTATGCATATATATTATACTTAATGATGGCCATTAAGTCTGCAGTCACAAGACTCAGACTGCCTTTTGCAACTAAATTCATACTGCAGCCTCCCAGATTTTGTAATAGTTACTGACATAGTACAAAATAATATTCCTGTGGAATCATGACCCTGATTAGTAAAGGGGTAACTGCACTCCCTTCTTCATCTTCATTGGTCCCCATGGGTTTATACTAACAATAAATTTGTTTCATTCTTTGAAGATGAAAGGTGCTATAAAGCGCACTTTATTAAAACCACTATAAAGACTTGTTATTTTTGCTCATATACTTGCTGAGTGATGGTTTCCAGAAGTCTAACAACACCCCCTGAACACACTCACTCACTTTACCTTCTGGTTTGGAGAATTCTTCTTAAAATGTAAGCCACTTTCCCAGCTTTTGGTGTACAGCTGCTTCTTTGCTTCAGGACTCTAGATCAGCCTTTCTATTACCCAGAGAGCTGCGTGGGGATACAGAACTACTCTAAGGAAGAAGTAACAGAGTCTTAAAAGATTGAAATGATCCATCAGCTCTGGTTGATAGCCAGATGCTGGTCTTGGCTCTTGACCAGGCCGTGAACTGGTGGGTTTGGGTTCAGGTGTGGCAGTGCCAAATTATCACCATCTTTCACCCCAATTCGAAGTTGTCCATGATTATTCTACTGATGATCTCTTTCCCTGCATGTTGCCTTTCCTTCCATTGGAAACATCCTGAGAAACCTGCAGGACCATTTTTTAACATCTACTAAAAATTTTCCTCCCTCTCTTTTCCCTTTGGTGCAGAATCTCTGACTCATTGTTTCCCAAAACAGTGTCCCAAAATTCACATAGACTTATTCTTTTGAGGCTGATGACAAAAACATTAGTGCTAGCAAAAGAACAGCCCAAGTTCCTAGCAACCTCACCGTAACATAAATCTACAGTCACAAGGGTCTTCAAAAAAGGATGCTATCCCCTAGGTATATACCTTTAAAAGTAGGACTCTTACTATCAAAATTGCCTGCTTCACATTTTCAGTCTCTGCTGTATAGATGTCAGGAGTGTGATTTCTGAGAAGCACTCAATAACCTTGGACAAAGATTTTGTTCAAATTACTAACTGTAAGCCTATCTCCTCTTCTCCTCATTTAACAGTTCTATTATTTGTTTCAATTTCTGTGAGCCTTAACCTTCCAGATGACTTCTCAGTCTT
The DNA here is from genome assembly GCA_025920805.1 of Petroica traversi. Taxonomy (NCBI): domain Eukaryota; kingdom Metazoa; phylum Chordata; class Aves; order Passeriformes; family Petroicidae; genus Petroica; species Petroica traversi. The sequence goes on along the minus strand of JAHLSL010000044.1, from coordinate 10,403,186 downwards.
CTCAGGCTTCTCTATGCCTAGAGAGCTTTTCCCCTAAACAGAAAAAAATAAATAATAATATTAATAATAATAATAATTTTTTAAAAGCCTAAACAGAATGAAACCACAGATCAAGACTTAACATGAAGAAGAAAGGAAACAGGGGAAAATCACAGTTATCTAGTACTGTATGCAGTAATTAAGTAAGAGAAGAGAAATAAACTTTTACTTCAGTCACAAACAGAAAAAAATAAACTGGATAATCAGTTACATATCTCAGCTTATGCTCTTGTGCAGCTCAAAGCATGTCCAGAGTCTGGTGAATGACAGCAGTTTTCCTGGCACTTGACAGTCACTAATTCCTGCCTCGATGACCTTTGCAACCTGGATAATATTTTTGCAGGGAGGTCTTTTAAAATATTAATTGATGACTACTAACAATCTGTCTTGCTTGTGATCAGAGTAATAAAACTGTTCATGACTACTCCTACTGCCTCTTTTTTGGCAGTCAGAAGTGACCATAGCCTCTGTCTTCCATCACCTCTGGCCCTTTTCTAGGCTGCTAAGAAGTCAGAAGTTTTAGAGATTTAACCTGTTGCTAAGACAATCCTAGTTCTTATAACCTGGCTTCCAAAATCCCTGTTCTTGCCTAAGTTTATGTTAAGAAGAAAGTTCAGAAAATCACACAGAAAACTCTTGCAAACTAAAGGCAGGAGGAGACTTTTCTTGTAGTCAGTGTCCCATGTAGCTCTGTGCCTCACCTCCTGCCAAGGCTATGTTTGGAAGGGACACTCCTTTCCTTTCTACCAGAGCGGTTCCTTTGGAAACACGGACTTGGATAAGGAATGCAGTGAATTACCACATATCTCAGCTGTCTTGCCTCTTCCTTCCACCCTGTGATTCTTTTTAATGGCTTGCCAAAATGAAGATATTTTCATGAGCCAGTAAACAAAGGGGTCTCATGTCCCTTAGCAGATTTCCTTAATTGAGGTACTTGGGTATCTTAATTTAAGGCCAAGAAAATATCTGATCCAAAAAACCCCCAGATCCACAGTGATGCTCACAAAATGGAAACAAGGTTCTCAAAGTCCCAGGCATTACTGAGCAGCTTCCCAGATTGTCATTGTTAACCAGAAACATATATAGGTAGCAACTTTTAAAGGTGTATAAACATATTAAGTCATATACTTAATTCAGCTGTACAGAAATCAGTTCTGTACTGCTAAAGGAATGAAAACAGGAGGTTATATCTACTGCAGTTTAAAAAAAAGAAAAGGCAAGAAAGGAAGTAAATTTAGCAGTTGGTTTACTTCTATCTTTAGTAATCGTGCCACAAACCAACCAGAGTACATAGGATGGTAGGATAATCCACATGGAAATGCACGAGAGTAGACTGGGTTGATTTTATTTTATATATTTATATATTGTTATGTATACACACACACACACACGCATAATATATATGCAGACTGATGTTCTGTACACACAGGTATTTCCTTTCTGTCTTTTGCCCTAAATTCAATCCTCCTTTTAAATATGTAGCCCACACACAACTCCCACAGATACCAGTGACAGTGTGCACGCCCATCTCTGGGCTAAAACTAGTTTATTTAGAACATCTTAGGCATGAAGCCCAGCTTCATTTTTAATGCTACTTCACATTTAACTTTCATTTACCCTATGTGAATATAGATAATCCTAAACAAATGTAAAGAAAAGCACAGGGTTTGTTTTGAATTCCTGAACAAACATTTTCCAGATCTACATCAGCATATAACATTCCATATTTTATAGAATATCCATCCCATCATGAGCTGTATTTCAACAAGGCAGGGAGTGGGGGTAGAAGGAATCTAGGCCTTTATTCCTGAAAGTAAACTTTTACATACACAAAACTGCATCATAACTTCAGTGTTAACTCTTGTGAATGTAATGTATTTTTTAAATTGGTATTTTAGGAACAAACAAACAAACAAAAAAAACTAATAAAGGAAACAGGCTTGCAAAAATGAGTATTTTCCACTTTCCTCTCCCAAACAGTTAAAGAATATAAGTCTTGTTTGGGAAATATAGAGAGAAGTCATAGGTCCCACTCACACACCTGTGATATTAACATAGCTTACTTTCATTTGCTCTGTGTTCCTCATATTAAAACTGAAAGCACCAAAAAAATAATATCCACTGTAGCCTTACCTCACACATCCATCCATCCATTTACTTCAGCTCCTCCACCCTAATAACATTCCCAAACTGTGCTCTCAGTCCATGCACACTTGCTAACCAACTGCAGGTCATTAGGCTGCACACCTGCAGTGACTTAACTCATGCTTTACTCAGCTCTGAACCCCCACAGCAAGAGTGAAATCATTCACTCTTCACACCTTCATTAAATGTTGTCTTCTCTGTTCAGTTCTGTGCCAACTTCCCTGATGAACCCAACTTCCAACACTAAGCAGGTAACTGAAGAGCAACTATTATACAGCTATGCTCAAATATGTAACTGTGTAGGAGGAATAAAAAAGGTAATTTCCAGCTTAGGTGATGTGGATGACCATTGCTTTGAAACAGGAGCAATCTGTATGTAACCATATTTCACTAAGCCCTTAAATGTGTGAAGAGAGGCCAGAACCATCTATAGCTTTTTCTCTTCACTAAATATCACTGTAACTAAAAATATTTACTGTGGGGACAGGCTTTCCATATGAATATTGCGATTTTTAAATGCTGTCTGTATTTAGAGTCTCTGAAAGATACATACTGTTTATGTACCACCTATACGTGCAGAAAGAAATAGAGTAGATGTGAAGTTAAAGCTGCCCACCAGCTAAAGAGTCCTTGGTGGAGAAAAAAGGCTTTGCTGTGGCTTTGGATCTTTAGTATCACTCAAATTTTTAGAGATTTCTATTTGCAAATGGTTTCAAGGCCTGTTCCATGGAAATAAATTTCTAACCATAAATGAAAGTTTACAGGCAGAGAACCTCAGGGGGAGCCATCATGGAGAATTCCTTCTTGTGACCTTCCATCCATATGACTGAATTTATCTTTGATGTAATACCACTGGTGTTAATATTACAGGAAGGATCAACTTCACTTACATGATCTGTTTCATTTTTTAAAGCCAAGGAGGCCAGGTCAGCCACTCTGAAAGAGTAAACCACCTTATTTCCATTTCCACCTGCAGCTTAAGCCAAGTATTTAGTCCCTCTAACCCTAAAGGTGGGTTAGATTTTATGGTCAATGCAGGATGATTTTCTAGAGAAGGATGTTGACACTAAAATAGACACAGCCAGTTCAAAACTGGATTCAGATTACCTTAGGGTGGGGTACTGGGGATTGAAGGTATCCAGAGCCCTCTCCAGCCTGAGGATATTAATGGTGGCTGATTAAGTGGTAGGAGGTAGTGATGCTCTGAGTATTGCCCACAGCACTTCAGAGGTGTCTTTTCTAGGGGGGTTAATGATGACAAGCATTTCTCATCCCTCACAGATAGCTGGTATCTGCTAGGGCTGTGTGAGAAGCTAGGTTTTAGGCATGGAGTACACAATACTGCCCTTAACATCCTGAGAACTACCATTCCTGAGTTAGCCAGATGCAGTAAATCCAGAAGCTGTCCCTCCTGTGATATATATTCCCTCTACTTTCCATCCAGTGTGGCTGACCTTCATGCCCACAGAACTGCTTTTGCATGGTCCATAGCTTCCATGCTCCATTTTACACAGGACATGATTTATGAGCAGAAATCTTGTAAAAACGGAATTTCAGATGCATTTCCTTCACTGACAGGTTGGCAAACATCTTATAAATCGCAATGCAAGTGCCAAAATCCCCGCCAGTGATCAACAGATTTTATCAAACTTTTATGGCCTTCAAAAGCAAGCTCCTCAGAATCTTGTTCTAATTTATTATTAACTTGCTATTAGAAAATGTCATTGAATGAGCAATATTTGCTACAATGCCAAGCACACAAACCACCTGCAATACCTGCAAATACATATCTTCTTCAGATCTAAAAATACATATTTCTTATTATATTCTGGGAAGAATAGGGAAAGTTACTCAGTTACAAAAACACCACAAATCCTGTGCACCATGTAAATGGCCTCATTTTATGCATTGACATTGTTCACATCTGTGCAAATAAAGCTATTGTTACAAGCACAAAGAGCTGTGGCATACAATACATGCAGCTATGAACCCATGAGTGCTGCTATGTGTTGAGTCTTTAAATGGAAATGGCACATCTGCTTTTGGCATAGGAGTGTAAATCAATCCAAGATGTTTATTAAAGAGTAAGCAACGACCTGTCCACACGCTCTTTCTTCCACCCAGCCTTGGTTTTGTTCTTGCTTTGTTATTTTCCTGGCAGTTAAACACGGGCTGTGCACACTGAAAGTATGTGGTGTTTCTTCACGTACGGATAACATAACATGTCACGTAATATTCAACAAGTATGTGATACAGAATGGTTTGGACAAAAATGCGAGCCAAAATGAGGTGGGGAGGAAAGGGTAAGTACAAACAGCTACAGAACAGTGACTGAAAGGTTTCTTACTCTGCAAAAGGCAACTATGTTTCCTAATACCTTTCAAATTAATGAGCCCTAGATTTGATTCCATGTTCCAGCTCTTGGCAACGAATGAGCAAAATTAGCAATAGTGAAGGACGGTGAATATTTTCTTAAAGAAATCAATAATTGACTCTGCATTTGCTGAAGGTATTTATACCACTGGGTATTATAGCACTGGGTCTACCTGACCTGGTAGCAGCACATCATTTTCAGCTCTTGCATGGGTTGACCAGCAGGAAAGTCAACGTAATATTGGCGCTGGTCAACACTGACACTGCAAATCGGCCCTTTTCGTGAGCAGTTGCCTGGTGTATTTGGCACAATCTGTAACACGTTCCTTTGCCATGGACTGAGAAGCTCTTGGGTCAGCTATAGAACAGCAGTCTAAAGACAACAGTACCTTTTGTGGGCAGCCTTTTTGTGAGCTACCTGCAGGAAGCAGCTCTTAAAAGACTGGACCTCAGGAAGAAGGCAATGGCTCTGGGTCTGACAGTGGAGCCTGGGTCATCCAGTGTTCCTTCTTCTGTCAAATGATGCACAGGGAAGCATCATAGGACAGGGAATCATCCACAGCTAGGAAGGAGGAGCAATCTGTTCTGTGCCCCAACGAAGGGTCTACTTTGTAGACTGTCTTTGAGTAACCAGAAGTAGAAAGAAAAATACAGAGATGTTGCGCTCTTGCTTTCCATGTGGGGAGGTAGTAACAACATGATGCTGTTCTTCAAATGAATTGAAGGAGACAAGACATGTCCTCTCAGGTACTAAAGGAGGACTCATCCATTGGAAAGGCCATATCTCTTCTGTATGATGCCAGAGGAAAACCACTGTTTTAAGAGACGAGATGGAAAAACAGACTGATGGGAAATGGTTCAGGAAGGGTTGTTGTGCAGAGGAGGGAATAGAGGCTGCTGGAAGTGTGCCACCCAGTGTTTTATACTTGCACATTTAATTGACTAGACTGAACAAACATCTTCTATAATTTTTCATTTCTTCTTTGTTAAAAAGTTCAGGATTTATTAAAAGGCTGGACTCCATATGCCTATGTTTCAGTGACATTACCTTTCAGCTAGGTCCCAAAAGTGTCTAAGATTGCTGAAAAGTTGTTAATTGGGTCTCTTTTCATCTGTAGCTGAAACTCAGCTGCATGAGTGACCCAGGTGGATTTGCTCAGCAATACAGAACACACCAGGACAGAATTTATACAGTGATTTTTACTGCAGGCTAGAATTATCTTGATCAGACTTGTTACAGCATCTTGTTAAAATATTTTAGCCAGGGAAAAAATATTAATTAAATTAAAACAAAATACTTGGGCAGCCCAGAAAAGTTAAAAAAGGAAAAAAGAAAGTACTGCTTTCACCCATTTATTCCACCCACTCTTAAATTTCTCCTTTTAATTTAATTTTATATTATTCCATTTGCCTGAGAATGGGACTTTGTGGAACTGAACCTTTTGCAAGTTACTGTGGCAGCTTTTTGAAGAGCATCTCGGACAGGTCTCTTAATTTCCATTTCATTTTTGTCTTTCTATGGCTGAAAAATTGTTATTTAAATGAGTTCTTTCAAGCTCAGATTTTTTTAAATGCAAATGTGTGCTGCTTCCCTATTGAATTGAAACCATCAATATTTCTTTTTCCCTATGAAAAGCAGGATAAAAAGTAATATTCTCAGGGATGAAGGTGAGCTGAGATGTTACTTTTGTGTGAATTTAAGCTAAAAAATGGGAGACACATAAAATGGCAAAATATCAAAATACTGGCTCAGTCTTCCTTCTACCCAAGATATGATTAAAGCAGTTCTGTGTATTTTGAAGAACAGCTGACAGAGGGAAGGTGCCAAGACAGCAGACCAGTCACACTCCCTCAAGGCATTCTGTATAAGCTGCTTAGGGGAGTGCACACAGAAGTGAGACACTGTGTGCCTCCAGCAATCTTAAGGTGCTCTATACCATCCTTGCTTTTGAAGCTTGTGACGCATTTTAATTTGAAAGTAGGTGTCCTCTCATTTTTAATTTTTTGGAAGCTTTCTACCAGGAACCATAGACTGAACTTACAGAACATTTTAGAGGGAAGGAAGTAACAGGGAAGAAGGTAAAAAATAATATGTCCTTGGTTTCCTTTAGAGTATGCTGCATGCCTGTCTTAAGGCTTTTCTTTTAGCTGCAATGTCTAGAAATGTAGGGGTTTTTTTTTAAATCTGTAAATGTGGAAGTTCTACAATATTCACATACCTCCTGGAGCAGGAGCTTTCTGCTCATCAAATATTGCAAGATGTGAAAAACAGCACATCTCATGCCCCCAGCATCGAAAGGGTTGGCAACACCTGAGCTGCATCCATCCCTGATCTCTGCCAGACCAAGAGGCATGTGATGCTGAGGCACGTGGATTGTCTCACCCCTTCTCCCATTGGACAAGCATTCATCTCGCAGCAAAAAATGCCACAGTCCATGCCCAGTAGCACCCATGCCAGCAGTATTAGCAAACAGACCTCAGAGACTGAGCTCCCCTTTTAATCACAGAAGCTGTAGTTTTCTCTCAGTGTCAGTGGTTGTTGTTCCAGCCCAGGCTTTTATATATGTTATTCCTGGACTATTCCTGGACTAACGAAAACTTGGAAGTGCTGCTTGCCCTGCAATACCAAATTTATGGAAGAGGAGACAACTTCAGCCTGCCAGGTGATAATATGGCACCCTTATGTCAGCGTTAAAATCCCTACAGCTGTAAATATTTATAGGATATGAAATATACTCCAGCTAACACATTATCATATGAATAAATCTAACCTTAAACAAAACATGTGCTCTCCATCTTCTATCCAGTTTATAAAATTCTTGATTCTTGCTCTGTGCATTCTCAGCTTAATACAGCTATTCCAAAGTACAGCAATCCGTGGCTTGCCTTGATTTCTTTTCTCATGCAACATTTTGCTTCTTGTATTTCATCTCTTACAGCTTTTGCAAAGTTTTGATTTGATAGGACAAGCACAGTGAGGGCATTAGGACCAAGAGAAAGACGCACACGTTGCTCTGTATTATGTCTGGCAAAGTGCTTCCTGACTGAGTGCCGTAGTTATGTGTGAAACAAAGTCAGGGACCGACTACTTCTCATCTGTTGATCACAGTTAACTTGAAGCCTCTGAACGGGGGAGAGCTGTCAGATCTGCTTGCAGAGATAGAGTGCTTCAATCCAGGCAGCAACTGGAAACTTTGAAGAAGCAGGATCTACTCTGGAAAGAATCTATGAGAAACGGGATTTCTTTTGACTTAGAACTTTTAAAGGGGAAAAAAAATCAAAGCTTTAGTTACTCTTTTAATCAGCGAAGCATGCACTTTCCTAACTAAGCTGGGACTACATATAATAATCTACTTTATCTCACTGGATCCATGCTACATTTTACTACAGTAAGTACAATATTAATAGGAATGTTATTTTTTTACTGTAAATAGAGAGGAAAGCATGAAATGGCATCAGTGAAATGTGAGGGGAGAAAAAAAATCCTCTTGGCAGATAGTGAAAACCAGGGCTTTTGTGCAACCCGAGGACTGGAATCTGAGGAAGATCCAAGTACTATTTAACATGACCATCTGTATCATTTTGTCACCAACAGTATGTTCTTGAGGAAGAAGTGCAGATATGGATCACGTAAGCTGCAGTTTTTCTTGTTGTTTCTGATGCTGGGGTTTTTGCTACTGATGGTTACAACGCTGAATCCACCACCCGGCAACCAGAGCAAGGAAGGGACCTTCCAGCCTGTGGAGTTCAACCCCCGGGAAGGGTATCAGATGGACTTTGTGGAGACCCAAGAGATGCTGGAAACTCAGGAGGAGAGCCAGCAGTATTACCCTTTGGATGGTCTATCGCCTTTCATCTCCCTGCGGGAGGATGAGTTGATCATGGCCGTGGTGTCGCCCACCGGCAAAAGGAACCACAGCAAGGCCAGGAAGGGCTACCGCGTGGTGAAGCAGCAGAGCAGGCGGCCGGAGGGGAAGGCAGAGGGGAGCCCCGAGTCGCAGCCGCTGTCGCTGCCCCTGCAGGATGGGCAAGGGGCTGCTGCGGGGGAGCGGCCGCTCGGCCTGGACACCCACGGCTTTAACGAGGTGCTCAGCGAGCGGATCGCGCTGCGCCGGGACCTGCCTGAGGTACGACACCCGTTGTAAGTAAAACACCCTATTTCACTTCTGGGGGAAACCTGCCTTCTTCCTCACCGCCGCGCCCGCACCTCTCCTCCTGCAAACCCCGCACCTCTCCTTCTCCAGACCCCGCGTCTTTCCTGTCGAGCCCCCCGCTCCGGGTCGGGAGGGCGCTTTTCCCCGCGCTGCGTGGGGAACACCCCCCGCTCCTCAGACCCGGGACGCTCCCAACCTCCTTCGGGAGGCGCTTCCAGCCCTCGGGAGCCGGCGGGCGGCAAAGCTGGAGGGGGGCGCGATGCGGG
>JAHLSL010000044.1:10351466-10393809 GCA_025920805.1 Petroica traversi | reverse complement strand
CGGGTGCCGGGGGCGGCGGGGCAGGGAGCGCTCCGGGCCCTCGCCTTTCTCTGTCCCTCCGTCTGTCCGTCCGTCTGTCCCTGCGTCTGTCCGTGCGTCTGTCTCTGCGCCTGTCCGGCTGCTGGGCTGGGGAAGGGTGAGGGAATCCGGGCGGCGTCCCTCCTCGGCCCGGCCCCGTCTCAGCCCACTTGCCAGAGCTGTGGGGTCACTGGGCTTACGAAGTGACAAATGAGGCAAGACCTGATGGTCACACTTAAGAGGAGCTGATTCTGCACTGGCGTGGCCTCACTTTAAATATCTTTGGCAGTTCAGGGCATCACGATGTAAGAATGATATAAAGCTATGAAAGGGTGTCAAAAGGAGGAGAAAAAAGATGGCAGTGGGTTTGGAGGAGAAGCTGTGTGAAGAGCGGCTGAGGTCACTTGGTGTGTTCAGCCTGGAGGAGACTGAGAGGAGCACTTATTGCAGTCTACAGTCTACATAAAGGGAGGAGGAGGGGCAGGCATTGATCTCTTCTCTGTGGCAACCAGTGAAAGGACATGAGGGAATGGCCTGAAGTTGTGTCGGGGAGGTTTAGGTTAAATATTAGGAAAAGGTTCCTCACCCGGAAGGTGACTGGGCACTGGAACAGCCCTCCAGGGAAGTGGTCAACACCACGAGCCTGACAGTTCAAGAAGAGTTTGGACAATACTCTCAGGCAAATTTTGTGACTCTTAGGATGTCCTGTGCAGGGCCTGGTGTTGGACTCAATGGTCCCTGTGGGTCAGAATATCCTGTGATTCAGTGGCAAGTATTGAAAGGAAACTCCTTGGAGGAAGGAAGGTGGAGATCTGGGTGTGCAACAAGTTCTGCCAACCAACTATTCGCGTCAGCACCCAGGCTGTGAGGCCAATGCGAAAAAATGTTGCATTTGTAGCCTCAGGTGTTATATTTGAAGTCTGGAGAATTGAGAGCCAGTTGCCCCAGCAGCCCAGGAGGGGCTTCTCATCACACTTCTTAAAAAGGATCTGAGGTGTATCTACTATCAAGCTGGCTCAGGGAAAGTTCAGGTTGGACACTGGGAGGAATTCCTTCACAGAAAGGGCAATTAAATATTGGAATTAAATGCCCAGGGAGGTGTGGAGTCATTGTGCCTGAAGGAAAGACTGGACATGTCACATGGTGTTGTGGTCTCATTGAGAAGGTGGACTTGATGATCTCAGAGGTCTTTTCCAGCCTAATGGATTCTGTGATATGCTTCCCTTCCCAGGGTAGAGGACAAGAGGTGTAGGTGGTGTCTTGTCTCCTGTATCAAAAACTATTGTCGTTTTCTCCCAGAACACGGTAGAAAGATGTACTGGGAAATATTTTAAGTATGACACAGAATAATTTTTTTTCTAGTGTTCATTTTCACATGTTTAAAGACAGCTGGCAGCTCTAATTTAAGGGTACAGTCTCAAAGAAAGAGACATGAAACATTGTTTTCTGTACTTATGGACTAGGTTCAGTGTTAATTTGGTTAACTTCATTAAATAGTGACATGCTGATAGTATTTCAGTTAAATTTTCGCAGGCTTCACTGTGAACTCTTTGAACTATGTAATGTTCAAAGGAAGAATGACTACCCTGGTCTACTGCCTGTGGTGTGAGCCAAAAACCAGTTTTACTTTGGCAGCTTAAGGGCCATCCAACAAGAGACAGCTTTAGTTAATGCTGATTTTGGTACAATTTAAGCCGTGGTCTCAGGGTTCTTGGATGGATTTTGCTGTCTGACTAGTTACAGCCTAAAGGGCTCTCAACACCACAGCTTACACAGCCCTGAAACTCCAGACCTCAGCATCTGAGGCTGATCTAAATCCAGATCTTAAACCTGCAGCAGAGGTTTATGTCTAAGCCAGACCTGTTCTTTATGGCACAACAGACAAACCACAATGATAATTTTTAGGTGTAGTTTACTCTGAGGCCCTGTGTCAGTCCAGTTTTACAGCAGTGTAAAAGGAGAGCAAACCAGAATCAGATTATCTGTGTCCCTTTTCAGTTTGCATCATATTGTTCCTCACAATGTCTATTACTATTTAATTAGAAGGAACTCAACCAGTTAGAGATGTTTCAGTGAGTTACCTCCATGGACTCAGTCTCCCTCATTTCACTTGAAATTGGATGGCAAATACTTCATGTCAGAAGAGGCCCATCCTCTGAATTACCTTCATCCCTTAGAGTGCTTTCTGCTGCCATCAGTTGCTCCAGCTGGGGCTGACACTCTCCTGGGACACCTGAATCAAGCCTACCATTGTGGCTTTTATGATGGGGTTTTACCCAAAAGAAAGGTCTGTTTTCCTCTCTTGGGTTTGAGTGTCAAAGCTATCCAGGCAAAAGAAACTCATGAGATATCTACAAAGGTTTTAAGTTTCATTACAAAAGTATAGCTTCCTCTGGAGTGCTATTTGGGGCTGAATCTCAATGAAACATTTTCCTGAAGGTGAGTGGGAGCCCCTGTCAGCTGTACCTTTGCCTTGTCAGAGCTGCTCCCTGTTCACTGCTGCATGTGACAATTCCTTGTTTTTCACAAATTAGATTAAATCACTAGGTCTCATATCAGTCACAGCCCTGACTATTTGAAATGCCAATTTATGATGGACAGTCTATGAAACTGCTCCAAATTACAGGGTAGGTATTCTTGTATACCAGTACCCTTGTGCATTTTTGTGAAGATTAGATAGCTATATTGCAAGTCTTTGCCAATCTCCATGGCAACTAAGCACTCACCACCAAGGTTATTTGTTCAAGTACAGTTATTTTCAATTCTTTTCCAATTAAGATTTCACAACAGCCTTATTTTCTTGCTGTTACCACAGTACTAGCAACTAGGTGCTAATAGCTATAGAATGTTTCTGGTTAGAAGCTGCTTGGTTGTAAAAGAAGGGCATTAGATCTTCATTGTTCTTAATTACCTCTAGATTCTTCTCCTTTAAATTACTCACTGCCAAGTCATGACAGTATTCTTTTCTTGATCCTGCTGAAGATGGAAACAATCACCTTATATGAAATTGTGAGGTAACAGCATTGTTAGTTACACAAAATTAATACACCAAGGACAATATAGATTGATTACAGTGTAAAAAAATCAAGAAAATTTGCCTGTCTATGCAAAAAAAATAATGTGAACTATTGAGACGTATAAAAATTATTAAGATTGTGCTCATTTTAAATATACAGTCCCAGAAGCGCATCTCTAGCAACCATTTGTGTGTATTCATAATTAAATCATTCAGACTATGGATTCTCTTAAGTGGTTAGCAGCTTTGTGTCTGGATAGTGTCTAGAAGCATGGGGCCTCCATTCATGAACAGAAGCACTAAGTAAATTGCTAATAAGCATAGAAATACTAAAATTATATCCCTTACATGAGTTTCTGCTGAGTAGCAAATTGTTTAACAACCACTGTAAAATCTGTATAATGATTTGCTTGGCAATACAGAAATGCAGAAATAACAATGGGCCATATTCAGCCAATTGTGTCATTCCTTGAAGAAGTTCTTGCTGCTGGAGATTAAATGAGTTGGGACACTGAATGACTGTTATTTGGGAAATGATAAGATTTTTTAAATGTGCTTTCCAATTTTAGCAAAGCAGATATAGAGACACAGTCTTTGCATATCTACAATGGGCATTTGAAGGCATTTTCAGGAAAATGTGCATCCTCACACCAGAATATGCATGTTTCCATATGCAGTTTCTGTGAGGATGAATGGGAAGTGTTTGTCATCTTTAAATGTTTGAGTTACTGTGGTGGTTTAACACCAGCTGGGAATTAAACTTCCCCCTGTTCCCCTCCGGTGAGGGAGGGACAAAGGAGAGACTATGGGTTGAGATAACAATTTGCTGAAAGCAAACAGCAATGGAGTAAAAAACACACAATGACAGCAGTGATATTAATAACAAAAGTATACAAAAAGAGAAGGTGCTTTACACACAAAAGGTGTTCACCACCTTAGCTCTGCATGGCCACTGAGACAAAGACAAGGAGGCTGGGAACGTTACTGTGGCTCAGCCATGACAATGGTTATTCCTGAGACAAAGACAAGATGTTGGATGTTCCTGTGGCTTGGCAGTGATAAGCAGTTATTCCTAAGACAAAGACAAGGTGGCAGACTCTCCCTGCAGTTGGTGTCCCCCAAGCCCAAGACAATGAAAAACAATGATGGAACAAACCCCCAAACTGGTTTGTTCACATTGCACTACGCCACCCACTTCCAGACTGCTCTGCTGGCTCAATTCCTCACTGACTCTCAGCTGGGAGCCTCATTTAGCAGTGATTAATTTTCATTGGAAAAGCATTCTGTACAAACTTTATAGTGAAATACATTTTCTATCTTTAATGTATCTGTATTTGTACTCACGGCCAATGTAAGAATCCACGTCTTTGCCATACAGGACAGAGATGCTGGCTTCATTCACTAGGATCTTGGTCAGGTAATCCACAGGTATACCGATCTGTTGTGCAGATGAGTTATTTTATTTGTTAGTCTTCATGGTACTGCACTTGTTTGCTCTTTCTTACTTGAGGAAATGTGGAAATTGGTAGAGGCTGACTGACCTGCTTTATCCCTCACTCTGCTCTAATTATCTTCACTTCATGTTCTGGACGATTTCTGTTTGAGCTCTGTATTTTTGAGGCAGACAGAGTAGGGAAAAAAACTACTCCAGAACACAGAAACACCTTCCTCTCTTTGTATTTTAATTTTGATAATGCCATTCCCATATTTTCACTCCATATTCCAGTTTTGGACACCTTAGTACTTCATTTTCATAGAAGTTGAGTTGAGATCCTTAACTGCTCTCCACCCCTGAAGGTTTAGGTGCTGCTTGCAGCTTTGATCTGAGGAAAAAATTAGCCATTTGTTCCAGTGTTTCCAGTGTCTTTTTTCATTTCATTCACGCAGGTGCCTACAGCAAAAATATGACTCCAGTCTGCCTACTGCTAGTGTCATCATCTGTTTCCATGATGAAGCCTGGTCTACTCTGCTGAGAACTGTGCACAGCATTATGGATACAGCCCCAAAGGCCTTCCTCAAGGATATCATCCTGGTCGACGATCTCAGCCAGCAAGGTAGTTCCCATTTCCCTGTATCTGAGTTCTTTTTTCCAAAACTTTGGGGAAGAAACTGTCCTCCTCCAAGAAATGTGTGAGGAGAGGAAAAGGCAAAGAGGACTCCCAGGGAGTGAGCTAAGCAGAGCCCAGAGCTGGCTACCAGGTTTCACTATCCATCCCTAGAATTCAGCGTAGCCTTTCAGCTTTGTTTCTTTTTTTTTCCCCCACATCATTTACAACCACTCTGAACTTTCTTACTTTAAAATAAGATCACAGTATGCAAATCTTAGAATTCCCACTGGACCACATCTGGTGTCATAATTTCCAGACTTGGATTTTGGCTGAAGGATAGAGTGGAAAGCATAGAGTGGAAAAGTTCACATTGCTAAAGTAAGCCATAGTGCTTGGGAAAGCCAAACACCTGTAGTATCTCACTCTCATCTGTATTTTATGAGATGATGAGAGCATCCACCTTTTGCTGAAAACAGGAGAGGAGGCTATTAAGACTCCCACAGGAACAGCTTCATACCTTGTGAATCTCAGTTTCCATTAGTCTCTACTTCCATTTGACATTATGCTGCTGTAGAAATATTTGGAACATGGCCTACTTGGCCATTTAAAGCAAATGCCCCTGAAACATTTTACCAAGAAGTAGCATCTCCTACTACCTGTTTCTTTTCTGTAACAGCTTGAATCAGAGCTAAAACATTTCAGTGACTGTTCTGTTTCTGACAGGGCCCCTGAAGTCAGCTCTGAGTGAATACATCTCTAAGCTGGATGGAGTGAAGCTCATCCGGAGCAACAAGAGACTTGGAGTCATCCGAGGTCGGATGCTCGGAGCTGCACGGGCTACTGGGGATGTGCTCATCTTCATGGATTCACACTGCGAGTGTCAGAAGGGCTGGATGGAGCCCCTCCTGGCCAGGCTCTCCAGCAACCGGTAAATATCCCTGGACATGCTCATTTCTGCTGAAAGGGACATGCTTGGAAAGTGGTGGGTAGTTTTTGTAATCCTCCCTTGGTCATCTTGTTGCTTCTGGTCACGTTCCTTTTATTTTCTACCTTATCACCTTATGTATCACTCTGATATGTGGGAAGCAGGATAGCTCTCACAGCTGATAACCCTCCCTTTACACCCAGTGTAAATTTCAAAATTTGTGCCCAGCTGAAGTTTTAAGAAGGCTTCCTGGTGGTCTGAGTTTAAAAGGTTTCAGTCTCAACTTGTTTGTAAATCGGCAAACATCCACCAGAGAAAACTACTGCAAGACTCCATTATTTTTACTTTTTAGCTGTCTCAGTGATGAAGCCAAGAATAAAATGCTTTTTCCCCCTGAGCCAGTTTGGCTACGTACCAACATCACCTTTTGGCCACCATTTCTCTTCCAGAGAAAAAAACCCAGACTGCCTGGTCAGCCTAGACAGTTCCAGCTAATCACAGGTATTTTCCCTGACACCAAAGTGACAGAGTAAGGTAGAGATTCATATTTCTCAGTATTTCATGTTTAGGGTGGTTCTTGGGCCTTCTCTCTAATGTACAGCTGAGCTCATCTATGTAGTCCTTTGAAGAGATTAAAACTACTGCAAATGTTTCTAGGCTTACATGTCATTAGATCTTTTATTAAAGGGACTTTTCTGAAAGAAAAATTTGTACATTAACTTGTCTCTTGGGAAAAAATTAATTGCTAGAGGGAGTAAAATACAAAAAAGAAATCTTAAACTCTTACTAGACTGTTAAATAGTCACGCTAAACACCTTCAAAGGCTGATCCCAGGCACTGGAAGAAGCTGCTTTTATGGCTTATTATGTTTGCTTATAAGAGAATTAATGTGAGCCTTTAGAAACTATTACATAATTTTAGTGAAAACATGAAGAATACTGAAAGCAGGAGTAATGCTGCGCTAGAATGTCAGAAATATTCTTTTCAAAAAAGTCCTCCTTGAAAAGCAGATTATTTTTTGTTTGCTGACTAATTAGATGGTTTATAACGTATATACTTCATTATTCTTCTGCCTTAAATTATAATTTAAATTTTATAGTTTACAGTTTTCAAGCAAAACTGCTGTGTATCAATTGGCCAGTCCTATTCAAGGGTGTTGAAATTGCTGAAATTAAAAGAGTTACAAAAAGGCCCTGAAGAGAGCTATAGTGAAGGGGGAATTACAACAGCAAGAGAGAAGTTAGGACCCCACAACCTCACAACGAGAAAAATCCACTGTCAAAAATTATCCCTCCTGAGGGAATGCAAAACCTCCAAGTCTGGTGTCATTCAGAGATTCTGGAGCACTGTCACCAGGGGGTGAGAAAGGAATTCTCTCCCCTTATAGGGCCCATATGCTCATTCATTCCTCCAGGAGAGCAGAATTTAACAGTGAATTAACTAATGTCTAATTGGATTAATGAAGCAAAGGTGGAAAACTGATTGGATAATAGTATGGGCTAAGCCATCTCTATTTGTATGCTGTATCAGTCGCTGTGTCTGACCCTGGAAGCTTTGTCACTGCTAGTGAGGAGAACCCGTGACATCATGGAGAAGGGAAGATAAGCTCTAAGGCACAGACAATCACCTTCCCTTACTGTCCCACTTTCTCCAGCTGAAGAATGGTGACAATAACACTGACCTGATAAGGAAGTTAATTAATAACTCTTTGTAAATTGCTTGTAATGCTTGCATGGAGATCACCATGCAAATGTAAAGCATTAGCATAGTCAACTTGGCTTCATTTAGCAGCTGAGGAGCTGTTAAATTGAATCATGTGCACTCTCTGAAAACTACCCAAGTGAGCAAAGCACAATGAAAAGAAGCTGAGAGTGACTGGTGAAATATCCATCTTTCCTCTCCCTAATGTACCAATCAAGATGTAACTCATGCACTTTTGCTGGCGATACAGGATGGGACATCACTTAATCACTTGAAATGAGAGCTGTTTCCTGGCAAGGACCAATGCAGCCTCACAAAGCTCAAAGCTTTGCAGGAGCTTAAGGGCGCAGTAGAGTGGTTTTAACTTTGAAAATTGTGGTTAGCCTAATTTTCTAGACTCCTGATCAGAGTATATCACTATTATTGTGACTCATCTTGGAGGGATGCTGGGAGACCCCTGCCCAGACTGAGATCTCACTGTGAGTTGAACATACAACAAGAGAGATGCTTCTAGTTCTCAGCAGACTGTAAGATAATATACAAGAAAATTATCCCAGTTTTACAGGTATAAAAATATTTATACCGAAATACTTGGCAGATACTTGACTTGTTCTAGGTAATGACATTTCATCTTTCTACACGATGGCTCTATTCCCTAACCAAATCAAATTTATTTTTCTGAAAAAAACTTTTAAGTCATTCTAAAATCATTGGATATGCACTTTTGAGCACCTTGATTTGGACTAACTCTGTGAACCATGCCTAATAAATTGAGTGGGAAGCTGTGCATCAGCTTAGTATATTGCCTAGAGAATGGTTCAGTGGTTTCTAAAGCATTCCTTGACATTTTGATTATTCAGGGATGAATACGGTAGGTACCTGGACAATATTAGAAAACTACATGAGATGCCCCACAGATCATTTCATTTGACAACTGTTTTTGTTCCAGGCTAATTCCAGGTGAGTAGCATGGTGCATAACAATGCAGCTGTGCCATTATTACAGTGGTCTTTGAAAGGGTTTGCCTTTTCCAGGAGACTGCAGAGCTGCTATTTTGTATTGCATCCAAAGGCAGGGAAAGGCAGAGAGGGCATATAATGAACTGTGCCATGAAGCCTTAAAAATGTTGTTCCTTTGTTCTAAAAACAGTGGTCAATGTGCTGAAGGAGGATGATTTTTTAAAAAAATCCAGAACATATTTCCTTAAAATACGGCACGGAAGCAAAATGAACTGTGATTATATCCTTGACAGGAATTCCACCTATAAAAGAGGCCTGGGCACTATAATTCTGGACAGAGGGGTGGTTTGCAAAGGTGTAGCTGGCCCTCAGGACCTTTCCCCTGCTCCTCATTTTGAGGGCTGCTTCCCTCTGTGCTGGAGCACTGCCAACACCACAGTTCAAATATTAGATTAGGAAACAGAAGCCTGTTATATTATTTCAAAAAAGCTTACCTGGTTTTGAAAATTCAAAGTGCCTCTACTTAGCATTGTGATTCTAAGTCACTAATCTTTAATGAAAATGCTGATAAATAGAATAAGAAATTAGCATAGCAGTGGAAAGGTATTTCATCATCTGTGTGCTCCCATCAGGAACAAATGAAAGCCTCTGCTTGTAGATACAGGAATAATAGAGTTCTACTGTACAGGAATTTTCTGTGTGGTTCTGATTTTATGGTAATACACAAGAGAGAAGGGAAATATTTTGCACTAAAAACGAACAGCTTCTTTATCTCTTTTATTCTGATTCCCCACTTTTCAGTGGCCCATGTCCCAGCTTTTTGAGCTACCAAATACATGAGCCATCTGTTTTTCAACTTCTCACAGTCTTGGGGAAGCATGATGTTTTCCATTCAGAGCCCACACAACCCCAGCATCTGAGCATGCAATTCCATGCTGCTCTCCCTGTTTTGAAAGCCTTCCATACACTTCACATGTAACAGCTTGCTTCCTGGGATTTCTGAGTTTGCTCGACCCTTTTATATATCGACCCTTGCTCAATAACACTCATTTCAAATTCAGTAAATGTTCTGTATTTACATGGCAGGTTATGGGGAGATAAGCTATCTCTTTAAAATCTTTCACAGTTGATCAGGATCAGAAGGTGACCTATTTTAAAGAAGTTGAGGTAAAGAAAATAAAGATGAGAGTCTAAAACCAAAGGCAAATATTACTGCTAAACACAGGAGCAATGAAGGTTTAGGCTCAGTGCCCTGAATGTGCAGTACTAAAAGGTGTTGGTTACCTTTACAGATTTTGTTACTCGATATACAAATTGTATTATTTTAACAAAAAAGGCAGGTTCAAAATTTATTATTTTTTAATAAAGTGTTCCTACACTATTCCCTTAGCACTCTTATTTGCAGAGATTTGCTTAGTGTTTAGCACATGAATAGTCCATCCTTTCAAGCAGACTGTTCCTATGCCCTGAGTTAGTCTGGAGTTGGTCTGTAAAGCAGTAGTTAAGTAATCCTCTATAACTTAGCTTTGCCATTCCTTATCATTGCCCTTTTTCTTCTTATTAACCCTATCTAAGTTCAAGTGGTTTGTATTTCTACAGACTTCAGTTGGCCAGCAAGGTGCTCTCAGTGGAAATGCAGCGCGCTGTGGAACCAGCTTGGGTCCTCAGTTACTCACTGAAGTTTTGACTGCATGCAGAAACAGACAACCTGGACTGCCTGGATTTCTTAACCATCTAATTTTTGCAAGCTATGACACACCCTGAAATAGGTTGAGGAATATACAGAATTTTCATGTTTGTTTTTGTGAGGGTTTTTTTCCCTCCTTATTTAAAGGAGGATGTAAACAGATTAAAATCTACTTCTTTCCCAGAAAAAGAAAGTATAAATCAGTACAAAAGACTTTCAAAAAAGTATATCCAAAACTTCAAAACAGATACATTAATTAAATCTTCCTCTCCCAATGTTACGTAGTTTAAAATTAGAAAAGAACATAATGTCCATGCTGACTGTAAAGGGTCATGGGAAGACATTTCATTTGCAATTGTATTTGGTCTAGAAATCCCAAACCAGGAAATTATTCTTGTTTGGGTTGCTCTTTTTCATGGAATTGTGACCTTTTGTAGTTTGTGTGAGTTCCAAGCATTTGAAATATTCACAGATTAGTCAAACAGTTCAAAGCCTTGCTTCTAGTTGTATTTGAATTTCCTGTTTTTCCCTTTCCTCAGATTCCATAGGGTAAAATTAGCAGTAGTTTGTCTGTGTGTTTCATTTCAAAGTGCCAAGAAGCTGCTATCTGCCAATTACTCAGTTAAAAACAAGAATAGCTAAGAACATATTCCTATCACCATCTACTGCAAATTTGCATTTAGAACCACACAAATTTCAAACCATCATTGAATATGCAGAAAACACCTATTTTATTTTTTTTAAATCATACCAGCCAAAAAATAGGTAAAGCACTGCTTGATTAGGATTAAAATTGAATATTGACCAATTTTCACACAATATAAAGTTACTAGATTAATCTATTTCGGATCTGAAAGGCTCTCCCAATATTTAGTTTTAAGAAGGTGAATTTTGTTGGTTTCAGCAGAGCTACATTGAGAGTATACTACACTTACACTAGGTGAAGGTCTAGAATTACTCTTACAAACATAGTCTTGAAAAATGTTAATCTTGGCATTCTGAAAAAGGTACTGGAGTAGTAGCTCTAAACACAGTTATCAGTTTTTATTGTATAATTTTGTGGGAAAGGAGATCAGATTTTATTTTGTTCTGGTTTCTGGTTGAATTTAGCCAGGATAGAATATGATCTGTCCTGTGGGTTATTTTAAACTGTCTTAAACACTGTAATTTTCCATGTCGTGATTTGCAGATAGTTTGGACAATTGCTTGGTCTCCAACTATCAGAATCCATTATGTCCTTACAGGTACATTTCTTGATTTGTAATCATGAAGAATCAATGCCCTGTAACTAGAACTACTACTGTGGTGCCTACTCTTGTGGGTAATTGCACTGATGCCAGAAGCACCACTGGGGTTTTTAGTGGCAACAAATTTAAGGTGGATTAAAAAAAAAAAAAAGACAGGTTAAATGGCTGCAATGATATAAAAATGTAGGATCATCTGAAATGTTTTAATCATGTGATCCAGAATGTATCTGAGTGTGTCTGAGTTTGCATTGTCTCTGTCTGAACTATCCAGGATCAGTTGATGTGGTCTAGTCTGCATGGTCAAGGTTTTTTGAGCAGTTTAGTCTACATTGCCTCTGGCTTCCGCTCAAATACGCCCTCCTGATACTTCCCTCTTGACTCTGAAGTCGTAAAATAAACTGCCCTGGGGTCATTAATTCCTCAGTCTGAACGAGAATGGATAAACCAGCAGCAATAGTTAGTGAGGGTTCCAGCAAGCAGCAGCAAACTGAGGTGGGAACTCTGCAGCTGCATCCACGCTCCCAGGCAGGCAATTGTCAGAGATACTCGTACACTGGAGAATGCAGGAGGCTGCAGAGATTACTGTTACAGAGGCTTTTCATTTTTGAGTTCTAGTCATTTAAAATCCATTTAACTTGTTAGATGGATTTTCCCCAGCATATCAAAGAAAAGAAACGCCTGTTGGTGTGAGTCCAGCAGGACACTATCTTTAGTAACTTAAAGCACAAAGTTTCCTTTACATGCTGGTAGTGAGTAAAGATTTCAGTAGAAAGGGTCCTGCTGGCTTGAGTGCTGGGTTGTTTCTCCTGCCATGGATAGAAAACTGTATCACAGGGACATCATTAGGAGAATCAGGGAAGGATATCAGCTTTATTACTTTTGGTATCACCTCTTTCCATTACTTCCTGAGTCCTGGGGAAGGATGACAGGAACTCACTGCCTTAATGTATATGCCTACAAATCTGCATGTGACCATAAATCTTCTCACCTATTTATAAATAAGTTACTTGTTTCTAAGAGTGCCTATTATTGCATATTATAAGGGATTGTTTTACACCTGAGCAGAGAAATAAAATCATTTTTCTATTTTCAATTTTCCTGGCTTAAGCTCATCCTAGGATAGTCTGCTCTTATTAGGAAACAAAACTGTGTTATTTTAAAGCAAAGCTCTGCATGGTTCATCTTTGTACTATTCACTGGCAAGCAGTAGTCTCTGTTTCTCCATGGGCTTCTAAAACCCTCTACAGGAAATGTCAACTGTGAAAAAACAAAGTTGGGATACACTCTGATACTGAAAAAACATTGTTCTAGTGATTGAAGAGGCAGAGGAGATAGGTCAAGATTACATTAACATCACCCAGAGCTACCATCTTCCTCAGCTGGTTCTGGCCTCTGCCATGAAAAATACTGATGTCTTACTGCACTGGAGACTTCAGAGATGTATTATGTTTCTAGCAAATTTCTCTCCTTATGATTTCTGACCAACATATACTTCTTAAAAGAGGAGATAAAAATATCGGCATTTTGCCCACAAATTGACCATTTTTGTTTTCTCTCTCTCCGTTTTAACAGGAAGTTATTTCGTAGGGAAAGAACTACACCAGAATAACTTTCTGCATGGATAATCCTAGTCTAGAACAAGAATAATTTTTTCCAGTGTACTTTAATCCCTCTTAAATATTACAGATTTTTCTCCAGAGGAACTTCTGGAGAAAGTTCCTTTGTCCTTTAGACAAGCCTTTGCACTAAAACCAGAGACTATCCTTTTAGCATAATAGAGAAGAAATGGGTAATGTTATTCTTCAACACTTTTTCCCTGCAGTCCCTAATACAATTTCATTCATACTCTGGAAATTTCCAAATGTGATTTATCATTGACCTGAAAACAAGGAACACTGAAGACTCTTCAGAACTATCAGTTAATTCCAAGATGATGTGCAAGTACGCTGTGGAATACTGTGACTTCTTTGCCATAGGGAAATGTCTAGTACCTCTTCTCAGACTAATCCAAATTTAACTTAAGTTAGAAATGAGTTCAAGGATTGCCACTTACAGTGTAATGGCTCTGTTTTTGCTCTTAAAAGTAGATTCCACACTGTGACAGTGCATTTGCAAGAGCATTCTAAGACTGTGATAAAATACAAACAGACACTGGCTTATGAACTCGGTAATAAAGGTGTTTTCAAAACAACCATCAGAACAAACTAAGGATAAGTGCACTCTTCATTGGCCTGAAGTGACAAACTCATGAAGTATGTGCAAAATCAAAGGATGGTAAAGTGTGTGAGACCATCAACTTTGCATCCATGCAGAGCCTATGGCATCAGAAGTTGGGACCTCTGTGTGAAATAGCTTCATAAGAAGTCTGATGGGTAACTCATAACAAAATCCTGGGTAGCTTTAAATGACAATGCAAGGTACAGGGTATCAGTAAATTATTGATCTTTAGATTCCTCACTGCATGCTCAGTATTCTCTGAGCACCCGAGCTTCTGTCAGCAGGGAAACTAAGGGCACTCAGCATTTGGATGACTGCTTGTGCTTGAGAGTGTCAAAGAGGAGAGCTAATGTTTACTAAGAGAATAATGAACTTAATTTATAGTTGGGTTTTAGAAATAAATGGTATTGTCTTTTCCAGAAACAGTGTCGTCTCCCCTGTCATAGATGTCATAGACTGGAAGACCTTTCAGTACTATCACTCTGTGGGCCTGCATCGAGGTGTTTTTGATTGGAAATTAGATTTTCATTGGGAACCAGTGCCAGAGCACGAAGAGAAGGTACGACAGTCTCCCATCAGCCCTATCAGGTAACAGTCCATCAGACAATGTGCCTTGCTCAGCTCAGCAGCAAAACTGTACACTTTGGGCCATCTTGGGTCATCTTCCAGCTAACAGGAGAGAGGTGTGGTTACTTGCACATGCTCACTTAATAATTCTGAAGTGATAGTTTTTTGGTTTGTGCTGTTTGTTTTGGCCTTTAATAATCATTCTAACTAGATTGCAGTCACACTTTCAATGTGACAAATACTTTCCACACATCAACACAACTAGAGTACAACCTGACTAGGCAAGGTGTGGAGGTTTGTAGGGAAAGCAAAAGACAGGTCATACAGAGTTAAAAGAGATGTCTTTCTCATGATCTGTGTGTGTCTTGTTTTGAATGTACATGTGTGTTCCCCACTATTCTTATTTGCTAATTCAGCTCTTAGCTCCCTTCCCCAAGCAAATCCTAGAGTTACACTCCAGTTGTTCTTTATTTTGGTTAGATAATCAGTTCATTTAAGGTTATATGGAGCAGTATTCAATCATTTTGTAATACTGTCTCTATCAAACTGGTGGAATTTTTACCCTCTGTGTAATTTCTTATCCAAAACTCAAAGTGTTCACTTCCAAACTGTTTTCAACACAGGAGTCCTGCAGTAGCTGGTGCAGTGGTGGCCATGGATCGGCATTATTTCCAAAATACTGGAGCTTATGATTCTGACATGACCATGTGGGGAGCAGAAAACCTGGAACTATCTATTAGGGTAAGGACTTTCATTAAAACATCAAGCTGTGATAACTATTGCAATTTTAAGGAAACTGATTGAGAAAGCAAGAAGATATTTGTAAAAACAATACAGAACGTGTTGGGTTATGGAGACTACAACCTTCCCTGCAGAAATCTATCCCCATGCTCCACAGCCTGTCAGGACTATACTAGAACGTGCAGCTGCTGTGAGTTAGGAGCATTATGTCAGGAGAAGGAAGTTTTGCTGGCTATCACTATCTGCCTGAGGCCTGAGTCACTGCTTTTGGCACCCTCTGAAAGCTGCCTCTTCTATTCTGTCATGTTAACATGCACCAAAGGGAGAGTAGCTTTATTTCATTGCCAACCTGTAGATTTAATAGCAAATTGTTTATATTAAATCCTTTGCATTGATTTTTGCTGAATACAAAGAGAAACTGTTATTAAAAAGCAATGAAAATTGCAGGCACAAAGAGTGCAGTGTCTTTAATGTCTCAGACAAGAGAAGGTGTGCACCCAGATCTCTCCACTCTTCTGCACTGTTTGTGCACAGAAAAACATAAAAGCATATAAATAGCCATACTGGGTCAAATCAGAGGTCTGAATGCCCAGTATCTTCTCTGTGTCTGAGGGGAGCAATATGAAGAAACATAAAATAATGCTCCTGCTGTTTCCAGGATTTCCTGAGGCAGAGTCTAGAGTAAAGGATCTTTTCCATTTCAGATAAAAGTAGCCTAAGTAAGGTAACCTCTTTTTGTGCTTTCACCTGTGTTTCAGACCTGGCTCTGTGGTGGCTCTGTAGAAATTATCCCATGCTCCCGAGTTGGGCACGTCTACCGAAATCACTTCCCCCGTGCTTTCTCCTATGAAGAGGCCATTGTGAGGAACAAAATCCGAATAGCAGAGACCTGGCTGGGCTCCTTTAAAGAGAACTTCTACAAGCATGACACAGTGGCTTTCTTAATCAGCAAGGTAAAGACATTTGTAGAGGTTTCTTTCTGAGGTTTGTGTTGAGATAGGTGAAGGGAGAGGAATAGGAATGGGGGTGTCTGTATGCAGTCAGATACAGCGAATGGTCTTTTTATTAAACCTTCCAGTGAAAGAGCTGTCAGATCAGGAAGGAAGAAGAGAAGCTTGTGCCTAAGTTCAGCCTAGTGCTGAGGTTCTCAAGCTTTATGGAGTATAACCTCTTCTCCAAATGAGTCCTTCAGCTTTCCTAACAAGCAGTGGTTTATTTTCCACTGATAGGGCATTGAGGGTTGTGGTGCCTCTGAAGTGGAAGCCTGCAGCACTGTGTGCTCAAAGGACTCTCCAAGAGGGCTCATTACTGAAGGAATTTCTCATATGGTTCCTGAGGATATTCAATATGGTTCATAGGCATGTGGCAAATTGCAGTGTCTCTCCTGCTGGAAGTGAACATATCTGAGGGGTCTAGTGACAAAAAAAATAGTGAGTTTGAGTAACTGAACTGAGAAAGTCAGATCTCAACATACCATGTTTACAAGTTACATTTTCATTAGAAGCATGGTGCAGACACCTGACTAGACATTTCTCTGAGAATTTAGATTTCCAACAGCCTGTGATCTAGGACAGACTTGCAGGCAGGTGTGTGGTGTAGCCATGGCATGCAGCTACACTTGAACCATCTGCAGGTTACACACAATCCAATAACTACAGAACCACCACACTTGTTTTTTAAGCTGCTGTACAGTCCATGGCAGATCAGGGGTGGTCAAGGAACTGTATATCCCTTGTATTACAAACCAGGGGATGTTTGTTTATTGGGAGTCTTGCAGCTGTGGGGAATGTTGTTGGTGTAGCTAATGTTGTTAATAATGTTAATGTTGCTGAAGTTCTCAGGAATTCTATGGCTCCAGTGCCCTTTCTTGTAATCATGTCCTTCCTACAAGGCAGTGGACAAACTTGTGAGCAGTTTTGACTGAAAATGTATCATTCATCTTCCTGTTCATTTAGCAATGCTATGCTTTTAAGGAGAAAACGATTCACTGAAAGCATTTAGGCAGAGCATGGGTAGGTGCTGTGCAAAGCTTTCTATTCATATCTTCTTGTGCGTTTCATAGAATCAGAGAATGGTTTGGGTTGGAAGGGACCTTAAAGATTATCTAATTTCAGCTCCCCTGCTATGGGCCAGGGTGCCATTCACTAGATCAGGTTGCTCAGGTCCCCGTCCAGCCTGCGCTTGAGCATTTCCAAGGATGGGGCATCCACAGCTTCTCTGGGCAACAAGTTCCAGTGCCCTCCACCCTCTGAATAAAGAATTCCTTCCTAATAACTAATCTAGACCTGCTCTCTTTCAGTTTAAAACTGCTGCTCCTTTTTGTAAGCCCCATTTAGGTACTGGAGGGCTGCTCTAAATTCTTCCTGAAGCCTTTTATTCAGTTTCTTCAAGTGATCCCCTAACTTGCTCTTCCCCTCCCCACTCACTCAGAAGACCAGGGTCTTGAAAGAGTGGAGAGCCTGACTGCCAGCAAAGGCTGAGGAAGGAAACTCACTGAGTGCCTCAGCCTTCTCCATATCAGTCACCATCTGTTCACTCTCCTTGTTCTTTCTTTACTGACCTATGTACTTATAGAATCCCTTCTTGTGATTCTTCGTGTCCCTTGCCAAGTCTTGTTCCAGCTTTGCCTTGGTTTTCCTGACCCCATCCCTACACATTCAAACTATACCCCTGTACTTCCCTCAGGTCACCTGTCCCTGCTTTCATGGGGGAAATGTCTGAGCATTTCTTTCTTACTCTTCAGTTTAAGGAGCAGATCCTTGCATGACTTCTCTCTTGTCACCTAGTCTGACTTCTTTATGCTCCACCAGCGGATCTGCCTCTCCAGTCTGCCTGCTAATTGTAGAGTCTGAAACGATTGTGTTTCCCTTTTTGCTCTTATTTTCACATCTTTTTACAAGATTCTCTCTCCTTGTCTGTGTTGCAGATTTGAACTCCACTGGCCAGGAGCATGTTGATTGGTAATAGCCACTAGACCAAGCCTTTTTAAATGGGCAGTGAGGTCTTTAAATCATTTAATAATTCACTGAAGGCTTTTCTTGTCAGCTCAGAAGAAATTTTCTCTACTAAAAACTACAGTCACCAATGATACAGTTTGCTAGCTGTGAGCAGCATGACCTTTTGCTTGAGCTTATTCTAGCCAGAATACTTTTACTACTTCTGAGTCAGATGCTCCCTCAAATGATCAATTTTATAATCTCTGTGTGCAGCATACCATCACATAAATGTCCCTTTTTGTGTGTTCCTTTCTTTCACAGCTGATGTGTTCAGCCTGTCAGTGCAGCAGGATGTTAGTCAAAAGGCACAAGCAAGCAAGGACATTATTGCCACTCGGCTGCAAAGGGCCCTGCGGGGATTTATTGCGCTGAGAGGGTGAGCAGAGCCACCTACGGGCCACTATGGAATTCTCTGTGAGCCTTCTCCACCACCACTGCTCACTGCAGAGGAAAACCACTGAGCCCATTTAGGTGGCTTTATAACCCTTCTTGGTTTATGGTCTGAATCACATCTTGCACAGGATGCCCATGGAGTGAGCATTAAACAGATGAAATAGGCTCTTCCCAGCTCTTTACTACTTCATCCACCAGCTCTTCTGCTCATTTTCTTGTGTGATTTGCATATTTAATTTACAAGTACAATTTCCTTTCAGATTGGTTTACAGAGACAATGACCCTCTTTACATTATTTACACCATTTATTCAGCATCAAATGCAGACTGTAACTAGTATGACAAAATGAGATTTACTGCCATTTCCTTCCTCAGCCAAGGCAGAGTCTCATGAGAAACATCTCTTTGTAGGGGAAACGTTTTACTTCTCTCTTTCCCATTTCCAAGAAAACCTCTAGAGGACAGTTTTTTGTGGTGCAGAATTGCTAAACTTTGTTGTTATGCTTATTGAATCTAAGACTGACACTGAAGAATGAGGTTCTCTTTAATATATTGCAACTGTTGAGCTTTGCCTATGGAGTTTAAAAGGGCTGGCAAACAGTGCCACATGGAATTATTGCCTTGTGAGACTGACACCTCACCTTTGATCTCCAAGGCCCTTCATTTGTCAGTGGTTTTTTTCATGCTGCAAAGTCCTTTTCTTTCTTTCTTAGGGATACAGAGAAATAGCTGGTCTGGGGAAAAGTTATTTACAGGCAATTCTCTGCTTACCTTGCCATTTTTAATTTTTGACAAAGAAATCGAGACCAGTTTCCTGGAATCCCATCATAAACTTCATTTTTAAAAAGTAGAAACATGAAACGGGGAGATCTACTGCTGGCAAGAAAGAGGAGAGAAACTTTTAAGGGTTGTTAGATGTTTTTAATATTTGAGCATTGACGGATTTAGAAAAGCGTTTTGTGTGGTTTTGAAACTGAAGAATTAAACACATAAGTGCTTAGAGGTTTTGAGAACCCAGATAGTCATCTTTAGTGCTAAATACTTTCAAATATTCTGCCAGTCCTTTGCAGTGCAGATGCCTGTAGCTGCACCAAAGGTTAAAGGCATTTGTCTTTTCTCATAACAGAGCAGCTACCAGGAAAGTTGAGAGTTGATATCATGTCTTTATAATTCAAGAAAAATGAGAAATCATAGGAAAGGTTTATGCATTTATAGCTGCAAAACACCTTTGTTCATTAGATTTAGTAACTGTCAGATAATAGACAGATAATAGGTGATAGATTATATTTTGGGCTAGATTCTGTCTTCACTTATTCCCTCTGATCATAGAGGACTGACAGTAACTGGGTAATTTGAACTGTTAAAGGACAGGAAATTGAATTTTTTATCAGTGGGAAAATTTCTGTATTAAATTGCAATCTAAAACAAACCCACTGAATTTCAGTGCAACAACTATCAAACTTGGTCCTGACTTTAAAATAAAAATATTGGGAAGATTGACTTTTCTTGCAGTATAATAATAATTTTTAGAGGAAATACTTATTTTCACAATGTCTACTACTTCTGAAACACCTCTGTCACAATGCCACACTGTGGCTGTTTTAGCACAAAGTTCGAGGAAGGCTATAGCTGGATCTCCCTCTTTGCATACTCCTAAGAGATAAATATCAGTATCTATAACATTCAGGATAGAAAAGATGGTAGGAGTAATTCCTGTGTAGTCATTTGCACTCCTAGCATCTCTGTCACAGATACACCAGTAACCTTTCTCCCTTTCTCCATAAAGGCAGAGAAGCCAGACTGCAGCGAGCGCCTTCAGCTGCAGAAGAGACTGGGCTGTAGAAATTTCCAGTGGTTTGTATCAAATGTGTACCCTGAACTCTCCAAACCTGGAGGCACACCAAAATTCTCTGGCAAGGTAAGAAAAAACACACTGTAAAGAATGATCTTATTTTTTTTGCATTGTTCCAAGACTCCAGTGTGACTTCCATGTCCTGAGTATTTGATCCAAACAGGGTGGGGGAGAAAGAAAAAGACGGAGACAAAGAGCTGGCCCAAATTCTCACATAAATGTGAAAGCCAGCCAGAAACTGATCCCAGAGTGTCTGACTCAGTTTAGTGTCACAGCTCAGAGGATCCTAACCTTAGGTTCTTTGGGTGCCACTAGGAAAGGAAAAGAACTGTGTTGCCTCATGCAGATGGCAGAAGTGACAGCAGCCAAGATATCTCAGGGCTGACCCAAGTGCATAAAGAGAAGAAAAAGCATTTCCTCAGTCCTGCACTTCCTCAAGGACAGAAGTGATAGCAACAGCAGTTCCCTGGCTGACTGTGTACAGTACAAAATATTCTTAATGTCTGGGGTTTTTTTTTTAAACACATAGTTGATAATTATAATTCATTAAATATTAATTTAATCCCAGCAGCCTTACTGGAATGGAGTTTCCCTCAACAAGGCAACAAGGTCTACTAATTAATTCACACTCTGCTATCTTTAGCCAATTTTACTGTGTCCTTTTACTATTTTATGTGCTCTTTATTTTCAAAGTTAGCTGGAGAAAAGTTTAAGAACTGGGTGTGGGTCACTGGTATTGTCACGTTATATTTCTTCTGGAATATCTTGTGGGCTTTTTCTGTCTACAGTGTCCCATTGAAGTGCAATTTTCCACTAGCATAAACATTCTGATAGCTTTCTTTCAATTCTCATAATAGTTAAACCCAGAAGTGGATCTCTCCAATTTAAACAAAACACTGGGTAACACAGACCCTTGGTGAAACTCTGCCTTTTTTTGTTTGCAAGATCAATATGCAAGATCAAGTCTGAAAGAAAAAATTAGTGCCTGATTTATGAACAAAATCATAAATCATAAAGGGGTCCAATCACAGAAATGTTAGCTGAAGGATATTTTGTTTGCATCCAGTTGTGATTTATTTCAGTATAAACCTTTACTTACAGCTTTACAATACTGGTGTTGGCTTCTGTGCAGATTACAGGCCTGGAAGAGCCACTGCAGAAGGCTCTATTGAACTCTCCTCTTGCAGTGACAGTCCCACCCAGGTAATGTATCCTCTGAGTACAAAGGCACTGTGTCAGTTCTAGGGAATGGTGCAGAAGACAGGCACTCCCACATGGAACTGGCAGGGCTGACACCTATGGAAATACTGGCATGTTCAAAATTAGGCAATGTGCTAAGGCAACAATGCCCACTGTTCTACAGCTGAGTGCCACTTGAAAAATGCCCGTGTCCCACATGTCACTGAGGCAGATACCCACACTTGGCTCCAGAAAACATCATAAGAGCTTATTTGTTCAGTATATTTGGTAGTGTCTATGGAACAGAAAGCCTGTGAGTAAAAAATACGTAACAGTTCCAGAGTGTTGGGGGAGTTTCCCAATTAGTGACTAAATCTGAAGATTAATGCCTAAACTGCAGTCTAAGGCAGGAGGTAAATTCATTTAGACTCCCTAGCTAGCACTGGTCTAGCTCAGGGTGAGCTGCAGGCACATTTCAAACTGCAGCGTGTGAAGACGCTCTCAGAAACACCCTTCTGTTCAAATATTTATTAAACTGGAAAATTTTATGATAGGGTGGGTTTACATTACACACAATCATAGTTCACAAAGCCTTTCCTTAGGTAAATAGTTATGCCAGAATTATCTAGCAGGGGGGACTGCACTGAAGGGTCAAGGCTGTTGGGTCTCTGTCACTCATGTTTGGGTTGCATCTTAACAAACATGTACAGGAAATTGTCTTTAGAATTAGCATTTAAAAATTAACTGGGATGTCCATCCATCATTGTTCAAACAAACCCTCCCTTTTCCAGCACTTTGAATACAACAGCATGAAGGAAATCCGGCTTGGTTCTGCTCCTCTGCTTTGCTTTGATGTCAGACACGGGAAGGTCATCCCTCAAAACTGTACAAAGGAGACAGACAACAGCAACCAGCACTGGGATGTCCAGGAGGTCAGTGGTGGCTCTGCCATGGGGGAAAGGCAGCTGATGGTGACTGTGGGATCACTGGGTCATTTCAGGATTTGTGTGTGAGGAAGGGATGAGGTATCTGAAGGGCAAGTTGCGCTTCTGTACCATTTTCACCCAGAAAAATTAGGATGTCTCTTGCCCATTTACACTGCTTATGTGAAATACATTTGGTTTAGAAATACAAACTACAGAAATCCTACCTAAAATCCTATGTTTTACCTATGTTTTTGCTGTTGCTCATACTGACCTTACAGGACTAGAATCAGAATCAGTGGTTATGAAAAGAGCAGGGCAAATTGCTGAAGAAGGGTTGGGAATCCTGACCCCTCCCAAATAAGTGCCCTTTGTGGAGCTCTTAATGGGAAACATTAAATTTTCTCCTGCTTTGTAAGAGAAGAACAAACTTCCTATTAGAGGAATTCACTGTTTTTCAGTGAACTTCACCCAGCAGAGCAGGAGCTCCTCAGGAAGACTGAAGAATGTCATGCTCTGGGACAGCCTGGAAAAATAGCAGTTACTGTAGTTGTAGGGATGCAGCAATCTCTGGAACAGTTCCTGCTGTAATTTGGTTTGATTCCTAAGGGAAGCACTGGTCCCTATGGAATGTTGTGGCCTGTTGTACTGGGGTTGATGCTGATGAAAATGTGTATCCATAGGAAATACTGGTGGAAAAGAATTCTGCACCTACCACTCACATTGCCTTCAAAAGGAACTACAAATCTTCACCATGCTCTGGGCACAAAGCTAAATCCAGTCATTGTGTTTGGACCACTGCTTAAAAAAAAATTTGAACAACCAGTCATTACTGGTGATATATTGTATATAAATTTTCTGAAACATGGCCTAGCCTTTACTGGAAATCCCTCACTTTTAATTTGTTCTTTCTTTCCCTTCTTCTCTCACTTTGTAGAATGGAATGATTGTCCATGTGCTTTCTGGCAAATGCATAGAGGCAGCAAAGAGTGAAGATGAGAAGGACTTATTTCTGTCTGCGTGTAACAAGAATGCAGATCAGGTGTGGCAATTTGAACGTTCCCATGGGCTACGTCAGAGGTGACTGACAGGTCTCTGCAGAGGTCAAGTCTCCAAAGTTTAACATTACTTCTGCTTGGGAGTTAAGATGCATTTCCTGCAAGAACAAGAAATGTGTTTGTGTTTGTTGTAGCATGCAGGGAAGTCAGGAATGTCTCTCATTTAAAAGCCTGGCTCCTGGTTAATCTAGCTAAACTTTCTATTTATTCTGTGAAGCAGGGAATAGAGAGACTGTGAGAATCAATAAATTCTCAACTCTGCTATTGCAGAAGACAGTTAAGTTCACCCTTTGAAGGAAACATGGAAAACTGGCTGCCAGACAGCTTGTCTTCAGTATATTCTGCAACTTCTGAGGATACAGAAAAAAAAAGTGAGACTTTTGAAACTGTAAGAGGAAGCCAGCCAAACCAGGACAGGAGTTTAGCCTAATTTTACAGTGCTCTCGACTCATATAAAACAAAATAGGTTTTGTATGTATAAAAGTAATAGATGTTTCCACAAGTAATAGCAAAAATTTTGTTTTCCAATTAGCCTGAGCCAAATTTCTACTTTCTGTGAGATTACACAGGGCATAAATTAACACTTAATTAGGCACTAAATGCTCTAATTGACTTGGAATACTAATAGTCCTCAGTGTTTGGCACACCCTTCCTTAAATCCTTGTCCACAGTCTAGTTTGGATGGGAGAATGAGACTGAAATATTAACAACTTTTTTGTAGTTGTTTTAATTATATTTAAGGACAACTCCTCAGGAAACTTCTGTGGTAGTATGGAGGGTAACAACTTCTCTGCTTATTTGGGAATAGAAAGAGTTGGCGGCATCCATTTGCTTTTGTAAAGCCATGGGATGAGCTTACTATTATTATTACTATTATTATTCCAGTAACAGAAGTGCTGGCTGAAAATAGCAAGTGAAGGGAAACAGCCAGTTCAACAGTGGCTACCTAGGAAGAAAATTCTGGTTTGCTTCCATTGGCTTGCAACCTGAGTTAAGTCTTTCAAGCTGTCACTTTTAGACAAGAAGATTGTATAGATTCTTGCTGTCGTAGTTCTTCAAGATGATCCTGAAAAGACCAAATTTTCTGAAGAAGCTTCTTCTGTAGAGCTTGCATTGCTGCTGACCTGCTGTCTTTCAAAGGAGTGAAAGAGAGATGAGGTTAAGTAACAAGAGTGGTTTCACACATAATGGACTAGCCCAGCAAACTTCCACTTCAGTATCTCATTAGGGTACTTCCCATTTTGAAGATAAAGTCAATAATCATAATGTTTTCCAAGAGCCTGCTATGACAGAAGAACAAAGATTTGGGAGTCTTCCCACATCAACATCTGATTTATAGGATAAATCAATCATAATCCTATGTACATATTAAAGGGGAAGGACATCATTAATGAAATTCACTTAGGTTTTGAATTATTTTCAAGAGACAGAAAATTGTGGGGGATTTTTTAAATGTACAGCACCTTGATTAAGCTTCAGAGAAAGGAAGGACTAACAGAATATTCTGCTCAGAGCCTTCCAGTCACCTGCTCTCAGTAAATCATAGTAAATTGGTATCAAGCATGTAAAATTGGTTACAACAGAAGACATGAAGTGTATCCTCTGTTGTGTTGTCCAAAACATCTCCCGGTGTCTCTCTGTCTACTTTGAGTGCTACAGATTCCACACTTTCAGGCATCACTCTGATCATCTTGATTACCACTTATGCTTTCTTTGATAGCATCAGAATCTATTACTATTTCTGCTGTGTCATTTAAAATTTCCTGTGACATTCTGGAAAATGCTTTAATTTTCAGCTGAGAGGATGGTAGCAACCTCTTCCAGAACACCAAGTGATCCCTGACCATTGCCCAAATTAAGGGTGAGAAAAGAGAATTCTTAAGATTGCATAAAAGCTGAGCAAAATGCTGTTTTAATGACATGTGATTCCTTTATTTTAAATTATGAATATGCCAGATTTTTAAATTATGTATTATTTATTGTATTTTGGACACTACACTGGGAATATAATTCCTTCAGAGTTGAGGTAAATGTTAAAAAATGTGTATACAAATATGGCAGTTGAACACAAGTGATATTTATCACAAAGAAGATTTTAGAGAGGAAATGTTTGGAATTTCAGAGAAGTGAACATCTTCATTTATACTGCTTTTTAAAATAATGCTAAAAACCTAGAAAATAAGGTTTGCTGTAGATATATGTACAATAGAAAACTATGTTACCTAATACCTCTTTGAAAAATGAAATGAAAATGTATGGTGCAGTACCATTTGAAAATAATTGTTAATACACTTGTTTCACTTAGTAACAGAGTAAATGTGTGTTTGGTTTCCAAGGGAACTAAATTCCAGAACATGGGCCAGAAGGGAGCTACAAGGTGGTCTAAGAGGTCTCTGCAGTGAGGCAGCCCAGGGACATGGATTGTGGAGCACACTTCCCTCTAATATAAACATAACCTACTACACACAAATTTAAATAACCAAAGGAAAAGCATCTATCCCTGTATTTCTTAGTTTTCCTCCTATATGGCTTTTAAATGGATTGGATGGTTGTACCAATACTGTGTCCTCATTGTGGTCATTTAGACTTTGCACCTGTGGTAACATCCATCAGCTAAACTCCTCTCCTCATGGAATTGGGCTCAACAAAGAGGGGTGGCTAAGGGCACTGGTATGTTTTCCTCATTTTTACCCACCTTTCATGCAATACTAGCACACAATGATGCTTTGAGCTCCACAAAACATGGAATTACTTTCAGTTCTGTATTTAGACAAGGACAACATTTCAGGTTCTGCTAATTCCCAGTGACAGGAGAGAAACTTAAGGACAAAATGTTTCATGCAAGAATGAAGCAGTTTAAACTTTGAAGGCCTCCAAAGCAGAGCCTCAGGCAAGAGCAAAGGAATTCCAGCATAAAATGAATAAATATCTTATAGTGTAACTCCACCTGTTTCTTTGAATTTCGCAACCCAGGCACAGTGAGTGCTTTGAGCCAAACCCACCCATGAAGCTGAGCTAAAAGGTCAGATTCAAGAACAGGTCACCTTTTGGTTGACAGCACTTACTAAACAGCCTGGTTTATTCCTCTCCCAGCTCACGGTAAATGGAAAATAAAGACTTGAAACATTACTCAAACTACTTTTAAACTGAGCCCCAGTCAGTGTTGGCCACAGGTTGGGGTTTTTCCTGATCGGTGAGCTGCCATCACTGACACAGAGAAACAATGCCAGCTTTTCTCTCCATGTGTTAACCTGAAGTCTAAACAGGGAAGGAAGGAAGGAAGGCTTATCAACTTTCCTGCTAAATCCTGTAGGACAGGAATGTTGAGGGGATCTCTCAGTCCACGTGTAAGTGCTTCCAGGTCCTGCCTGGGAGATGTTCACTGAGCTGTAATACTGTCTGCTGATTAAAATGCAACAGCTTCCATTACTGATCTCCTCAGGAACGAATGGAGCTACGTGCAGGCATCCTAGACAAGAACAGTAACAGCCTAGAACAACTGGAAGGTGACATGTGCGTGAGAGCGTCCAGATTCTGACTTTGTATCTCGTTGTATCTCCAGCAGTTTGATTCAAACTGCAACACATTGGAAGAGAGTAAAAAAGGAGTGTTTTGCAAATAGGTAACACGTTAAGCTCTTGTTTTTAAGCTATGCAAACTGCACGTGTCTGCCCTGAATAAAGTGTATTGGTGCACAGAGAAACGTATTTGTATTTCCTTCATTGTGTTGTGATTTGTTTAATGCCTTGTTTTCCTCATGCTGCAGCAGAGCTGGTCTGCAAAAAACCCAGTCAGGAAGCATCCCGTGGCAATACCCTCATCCAGCCATTACCTGACAGTCTTACAGAAATGTACAGGACTTCTCCCTGACAGCATTTTAGAGGGGACTAGATGTTGTAGACCTCTGCCACAATTTCCATTGGTTTCATTGGAAAGGTCTGACTTTCCAATACAGACTCCAAACACAGATCATGAACTCTGGCACACCCTTCAGGCAGCTCACAACTGCTTATTCACCAGGTGCTTTGGAAGGATGTTTGGGAAAAACAATCTGCCTGCATGACTTGAGACAGTAGCCATAGAGGTTTTGCTCTCTTTCTAGTTGCTTTTTTTTGTTTTGTTTTGTTTTGTTTTTTAATTAGCTATCACTCTTGGGATTATTATGCTTTAGAGACATGGAACAGGATTCGCCTCTATTAACTGGGGCCACCTGAGCAGCAGACTCAACTAAGTTGTCTAAATTTCTTCTACTGGTGAGCAAAGAACATTTCCAGAGGTAACCAATGGCAAGTATTTAAGCAATATGGGTAGATCACTATCTTGAAATGCTTGCATTCTCTCCTGATTAGGGAAGGAATCTTGATGATTAATTTAGAAGTCATGTATAAATTTTAAACTGGAATTAAATGCAAGGAAAATAATCCCAAAGGGTACCCAGGCTGAAATCCCTTCCAGGAGCCCAACCCCAGAGCCCAGCTCTTCCAATTCCCCCAAGGTCTGGCTTTAGGCACAGAGTTGACAGCCAAGAACAAACTTGCTGCCATCTACAGTTTCCTCAAATGAGTTAAATCCAGCAGCAGGCTCTTCCAAGACAGCTTCTTTGTTCACAGACTGAGAGACCCCACGGTGTAGGATGCTCTGTTATAGCATGATCCAGTCCCAAAGGAATAAAAATGTACATTTTCAGAAGTGTCTCTATAATATTTTGAAGATGTTAATTCTAATATTAATAATAAATCTTCTATATCTTCCTGCTGAGTAGGCTGGGAAGCTGCAGCAGAATTTTCATGACACAGAACAGATAGAGGTGCCAGGATTGTTTGCAAGGTTCTTCTTAGCTTGAACCTGTTACAGACAGACCAGCCTGGGGGCTGAATGCATTACTCTGTTTCTAAGTAGCTGCATGATAACCTTTCTAAGAGTCCACAACCATTATATTTATTTGCACCTATGGTAATTTTATGTTATGAATTGAGAAAAAGGTAGAAGTAATATTTTTTTAAATATGCAGAATATAAAAATACTAAATATAATTTAAAATATCTATTTTGTGCAATTACTCAAAATATTGCTCCCACATTTATTAGTCCCTCAGTCTTACAGACTGATAACAAATAACCTAATAATGTCACTTAGATTTTTATAGGCATAAATCAGCTTTAAAGGATTACATCCTTTAGGACTGTATTTTTCACGGTATTTTTTATTCACTTCTTAATGTGCTATTAGGTGTTTGGTTTTTTTACCGTCTCTTTTTATCATTTAATGTAATAATTATGCAGAAAGATTAATTGCAGCTCTTAAAGAAAATCAGCTGGTACTTTGATGTATCAGGAGTTCAAGATGGAGAACATCAGATATTTATACCTGAGTACAAGCCCTTGTGAGGCTGCTTCTGTCAAACACTCTTTGTACATCTAGTTTAGGATTACAAAACAAACCAAAAGTCGTCAAAAGCTATAGCCAAACCAAAATGTTTGATGCAAATGACCTACATGGACAAGAGATCATTGTGTTAGTGTTGTCTTCTTTTGCTTTCCCTCTTATTAGCACGCACTTTGCCTGCTTAGAAATCATGAGCCAGGCAGTGAACAGACTTTAAAAATCAAAATATTTCAAGCGGGCAGATGCATGGAACTCATCATGTCAATTAAAAAATAAGTCTTGCAGTAAATTTCACATTGGACAAGTTATCTTATAAACCCCTGGCTTTTTGTAGTCTTGTGTATGTGTCACACTCATCAAAAACTTATCATCTGTGGTGCCAAGGGCTGCCTTCACTTACAAATCAGTCAACAAACCCAGAGCCTGGACGACCACTCAGTCTGGCTGAGCACTGATGCTCCCTGAGCCCATGCATTCCAGCTGATGGATTCCTGGATGCCTCAGAAAGCTCCCAGACTGTGGCAAGAGCCTCTTCTTCAGGGCAGTTTGCTGCTGATTCCTTTGCTTGCAAAGCAAAGGAAACATTAATTTCCTAGAGCAGCAACCTGCGGTCAGCCTGTGGTGTCTGCGTAGATTTGTGCACGCACAGGCCCAGGAACAGAGCCTGGTGCTGATGCTGAGGAAATAACTTTTAGTTTTGCATAAACAATGAATGGTTTCAGCTCCAGCTCCTGCTGCTGGAACACCCTTCTGCGTGCAGCCCGTGACAAAACTCTTCAGATTCGCCAGTGCCAAGAACAACTCTTAAATCAGCGACGAGAGGAAAGGGGAAACAAAATAGGGCTTGACACTGGAAAAGAACTTGATAAGCAAAATAAGAACAATGAGACCATAATTTGCTAATTACAAGAAGATGTCCATCTTTTCTGAATAATATACAATTTTGGCAGTTTCATTCAAGATTAGATGTAACACGATGCTCAGACTTGGCAGATGGTAGTGATTCCATTTTGAGGAGTTTCCAAGGTTTCTGAGTTTGGTTTCAGTGTGGAACAAGTCCTACCATTTCCTTTGCTCTCTGAAACAGAGCTGGCAATCTCACACAGACAGTGATGAGAGAGGTCCCCAGGCCAGGCTGCCCATGGCAAGGTGCTTGTAACCCATCATAAGAAAGAGCCTTTTCCTCTTGCTTTCAAGAGGCTGTCAAATTTCGATAAAAAATAATTTTTCTGGATTTTTACTGTCAGTTCTTGTGAATGTGTGTACAACAATTACATGCCAGCAAAGACTGCAGACACAGCAAAATAAGGAAAATCAATATTCGATTTTCAATAGAGAGAAAAAATAAAGAGGCAAATGAGAATTATCATTTCAGTTCCCAAGTACTTCCATCTATTTCTTTCTGTGTCACTGCAGAACAACCCAACTGGGCTACTACAATAACAGGAGCCTCAGGTTTATGTTGCAAGTACTGGATCCTAATGACATGCCTGACAGGGAAAGGCTATTTTACATTTTCATGTGTAGAACTGAACATATTTGCTTCCTAAAGTGAAGCAATGAAAATGAGATTGAGGATGGCTCATGAAATGATTGTCAATCTCAGCAGCAGAATTGAACCAGGTACAAACAATTGAGAAACTCTGATTGGAGTTCAAAATTAGGCCACTTCTTTTACCAGCAGTTGTTGCTGTGTTTAGTAGCAATTAATTGCAGAAAGGGTTTTGAAGTTTGTGAGGTAATTTTTTAAAAAACCCTAAATCTCTATTCTCAGTCCTAGGCCTCTGTGTCAGATTTTATGCAGTTCATGTAGATGTTGTGTTGATTTAAATAAAGTCACAGCTATTGGCAGAAACAGCTTACATAAGAATGTCCACTTTCAAACATCCTTCGTTTTTCATTTGAATTAGTTACTGTGTTAGAGTGAAAAGCATGAAAACATGAATCAAAAGGCAAGAAGCCTAAAAAAGGAGATGTACATGTCTATAACCATAATGTGCTATCTGAAAGACTCCAAGTCATAAAGCAATATCCTGAACTTGAGACACTTGGTGATTTTTAAGCAGTCTGGATTTAAAGACAACATGCCAGGGTAGAGTAATGTGACTTCTAATCTTTCGGGTCCAATTCTGACGCCTTTCCTTCAGTCTGCCTAACATTAACACTAACTCATGCTGCCCCCTATGCTGAGGGTTTCAGGGACCAGACACTCGGGTCCAGCTTCTGAAAATGTTCTAGTCCCAAATTAATGGGTATGTGGTGTTTCCATTCTTTATTGTTTTTAGGACCTCTAGTGGCAGAAAAAGAAAAAAGGCATTTGTAGAGAAGGCCATCTGGAAAGCTCTTAACACAAAAGCAAGCATGGCCAGTGTGGCCACGAACTCCAGCCAGTAAGAAATTAATGTGAAAATGCAATTTCTTTAATTAAAATTCTGGATTTTCTCCAGGAAGAATTATCTCATCTTCTCTCTCTTTATATACAGCATATTGCAAAAAGAATAAACTGAAACAGACTTCTCCACTTGTGGAGGGAATTATGCTTTTGTGCTAACCAAGGAATATCATGGTACACTGATTTTTTAAAAAAAGCTCCACCTTCTCCACTCCAGCACCAAAAACCATCATTCTATTTTTCTGTGCATAAGTGTCCAAACCCAGGGCTCCTACTGCCCAACTCAATGAAAGACTGAAGTCTGCTAGGAAAATGTCCAAGACACAAAATGCATTCATAGCTACTGGTGACTGTTATTTCATGCCTGTCAGTAATCTTTTTAGCAAACAGCTATCCTCAATTATTGATATTTCATTATGAGGTTTCAAGGTGACTCTGGATGACAGGTAAAAATACAAATTTTCTGCTTCTCAATAGATGACAGATAAGCATTGGAAATGCACTGCACATCATGAAAGCTTGTCCTTCCAGATAACTCCCATTTTGACTCTTGACAACAAAAAAATGTTGCTTTTTGTCTACATTCCTTTGCCAGATCATTGCAGCTGTGCCAGTACTGTAAAAACCCTCACCTTTGTGGATTTAGATCTGCCAGACTAGTGATTTGTCTCTCAGAATAGAATAGAATATTAAGTTGCAAAAAGGGCAAGAGCAATTTATACCTGCTCCTTTACTAAGTCACATCAGTGCAACTCTATTATTAAAAATTTTTAAAACACACCTGCAAAATATATTGCAAAATTAGTAAACGTGGGAAAAGTCTACAGCCATTGAGAACACAGGAGAGTCATATCCTGTTTTGTTTTCTTTTCTTGGTTTTTGCAATAGAAGGACAGCCCTAATGTAGAACACAGCAAGTACCAGCAGAATTGACAAGATGGAGGAGGTATTTCCCAGACAGTGAGAATGTACAGGTGGTCATTTGTCCTACCAAGACCAAGATTTCTCTTTTTCTGGCTGGCCATGTCAGAAACTGGGGTTTTGTCCCTGCCCTACTTAAGAGGCTCAT
The DNA here is from genome assembly GCA_025920805.1 of Petroica traversi. Lineage (NCBI taxonomy): Eukaryota > Metazoa > Chordata > Aves > Passeriformes > Petroicidae > Petroica > Petroica traversi. The sequence continues at coordinate 10,361,437 of JAHLSL010000044.1, read as the reverse complement.
CTCATTTACTATGGACAGTCTTGGAATTGTCATTTCTTGGCAGTCATGAGCAATGAATTACAATATGCTACATCTGGGGGAAAATGACAGAAAGAATCTGCATGGTAAAGACCTGGAAAATGCAAGAATGAGCAAAAGTAAACAGTATTTCATATTGATAAAACACATTTGAGAAGTTTAAAGTAAGACAGTCAGCTCAGTAAGAAAGTGGACTATAAAAACTGAGGAATTTCTGAAGAGCGTATTTCAGGTGTAGATGTAGCTCCAGGTGTGGATACAGCTCCTCAAATCTCACCAAGATGTTTTGCTCCTGAGTTAGTATTGGACAACTGCTCAGGAACACCAAGAACATGTGTAACACAGCAGGGGAGTGTTCAGGGCATCCAGTGGTGGGGATCACAGCCTGACCTCATGAAGCAAGGTCACCTTATGGTGACAGAGGCTAATTCTAATCAGGAATCTTACATCTGAAGGGTATTGCAATAGAGACTGTACAGCTGCTGAATTAAGTAAGTGAATAGAAAGAATCCAACTGTAATGTAAGAAAAAAAAAAGATAAAATAAGACTTATTCCTCACTGAGTAGCATCCCTTGAAAAATTAAGTTTTGGAGGAATCAAAACTACTCAAGATTGGTGTCAAGTGCCAGCCTAGGTGGCAGGATAGTGCAGGGTGGGAAATACTGTGAGACTTCATATTGACTTCTTCAGAATGAAATTAATAATTTCATAAATGCTGAAGTGCTTCAATTGACACTGGGGGACCAAACTGATTTTTATGAATTTAAAATTGTTTCCCCTCTGTCCCACCTATTTTTCAGTTCTGCAAGAGATAAAAAATCAAAAAAATGGGAGCCATATCTCTCCAAGAGCAGTCACAGAATGTCTCTTGAGGCATTTCAAATACTCAGGTGATGACAATGTCGTGCTCTTAGAAATCAGGGTTTTGTCTGTGCTTCTGCCTCTCCCTGAGCTGTTAACAGCCTCAGATGTGAACAACACCAAAATGCACTTGCTCAGTCTGGTTTTTGGCTGACACAGTGAAGCAGCAATCAGACTGAGGCTGAATCATTTATGAGAGTCATGAAGGGCAGAAAACCCAGAAATGCATTATTTACTGCACATGTTCTTTATTCTCTCTTCATGGGTAATTCATTTTAATTCTGCTCTTCTGTTGGGTGAAGTGGATCTGAAGTAACATCCCTGAAGCAGCCTGTGTTGCTCCAGATTTACATGGCTGTGCTGGATGGCAGGATCTGCCTCGGAGCATTTTATATTAGCTGTGTCTCAGAGGGTGCTCTATGCCTAGGGCTCAGAATATTCCCAGCCAGTTTAATTTTCACAAGCTGCCCTTGCAAGGCAAGCTGCAAATGTATTTACAGATCTAGCACAAGGATTTCTTACTCCTCAGGTTGGTTAACCTGTCAGAAATGAGTCTGTTTCTTCAGACTTCTATTTTTGCAGGTGCCTCTGCAATAAAGGCCTGAACCGTACAAAAATGAACTAGACAAAATGTGCAGACACTTTATTTGGCATGGAAAGAGCCCAAGGACACAGCCCTGCTACGGCTGCAAAAATAAGAAAGAATATGGGGAACTTGGCCTTCCTCAGTGGAAACTCGACATTTGGGTGGCCCTGCTGCAGCCTGTGTGGGGCTGGCAGCCTCTGTCTCTGAATGAAGAGCCTGACTTAACCTGGATCTCTATCAAATCCTCCCTCTGTGAGACCGTGCGTTTGGCAGAGCTACTGACAGAAATTCTCTGGCCGAGAGAGTGCAATCAAATCCTGTTAGGCACAATATCTTGAGAAGGGGCTCTATTAGTTTAAAACATTGAGAAAGTTTAACTGTGGGTGTTTGGCAATTACTCTGGTTGCTGATTTATCTGAATTCTCCTTCAGTTACGAAAATCCCAGACTTGTATCAAGGGAAAAAAATGAGGGATCTAAGGATCTGCAAGAATCAGAGTGCTTTTTAGGGGGCAGATTAAATTCTTCTGTACATCACCCCCCACCTGTGTATGCACAGGAGATATAACCAAGCAGCCCTAACTACCGGGATACTTGTGAGGCTTACTGAGTGAGAAACAAGTTCTGAGGTTAGTGCCTGAACAAACAGCTGGGTGGGAAGAAAATCCTTCCTCTTCTAAGTAGGAGGAGGTCAGCCCTGAATCACTGTATCCCCCCAGGCTGCCCTGGTTCAGTGTGCATAGAGGAAACCCACACAGGAAAAGCTTAGGTATGAGCCCTCTCTGCTGCTCACCTTTGCTTCCACAGCAAAATCCCACCTCTACGTTGCTAAGGAGTTTGTGGTGGAGGTGTAGGGGCACAGAAGCATAAATTGATGCCCAAGGCAGTGTGCCAGTTTGGTGTGCCATCATCTGCTCTCTTCTGGGTCTTACGTCAAGGGATATTAAAAATACAATCTTCATTCCAGTTCAAAGCAGAGCTTGAACTCCATGAACCATCCCCAGCAGGGACCATGTTTCTCTGCTTGCTATGTCCTTTTCACAGTCCCGTGTGGGGCTGCATTTCCCTGTCACTGTCCCACTGTGCATCATCCCCAGGTTTGGGAATTTTGCTGTTTGTCTCAAGAAATGTATTAAATTCCTGACTCTACAGCTTTTAGTTGCCCAAGGAAAGCTCACAGGCTCCGACCTCAGGCTGTTTGCAAAGCCTGTCAAAACCCATTTGTCTGGGAGATTGCAGCAGCAAATATCACAGTTAAGGCTAAAAGGCAATTCTATGCCAAGCTCATTCTAGGTCACTAACTTCCTAAGGGTATTCTTCCAAGAAATAGCTTCATCTTGAGTAGTTCTGCTAGAGGAGAGAGACTGAGTTATAATTAACCCCTTCTTCACAAGGAAAAGCAAGAATCCTTCAGTCTATCACATTTATCATTCATGATTTATTCAGGCTAAGACTTCCTCCTTAGGGCCAATACTAGGAAATAAAGTTACAAGGAATAGTAGATTTGAATGAAAGAAAATATACTTTGCCCTTTCAAAAAGCACGTTATTCTATATGTGCATCTTGGGCAGTATCCCCAGTTCTTTTAGGCAAGTAAATTCAGTGTATTCTAAACTAAAAGAAATCTCACATTGAAAGACTGCATCAACTCAAGTAAAAGGCTTCGCTGCCCAGAAAACACAGATACCCATCAGGAAAGCCACTGTAGCTAAGACAAGGAAATGCAAGAGAGACAGAGATGCAGCTTTGAAGGAAGAGATGGAATAATGGAAAAAGTGCAATAGGGGTAACTAAAATGAACATGCACAGGAAGTTACACATTACAAAATATAACAAAAAAGTCAGCTAAGTGATGGGAGAAGATAAACCAGTCTTGTGCAGTTCTACCAAAGTGCATGGAGCTTGCACACCTTCATCAGCTGCTGTTAGGAGGCTGTGGGAGGGACTAGCAGAAAATCTACCTGATCCCATGATACCTGACTTTGATCACCTTGTCTTCTAAAAGCCACCTAGGCCATGAGCAAGAGACAATGTTATTCTAAGACTTAGATTCTAAGAAGTTATTTCTTTAATTAAATATAAGTTTTAAGATAATGTCAGCCCAGTGTTCACCAAGTGTCAAAAAACCACATCGTATTAGGAATTTTTGGAAAATAGCAGAACAGAGAAAAAATATTGCTATGCAAACCTATGTATGATGCACCTGTGTCACAAATTGTGCAGTTTTTATTTCCCTTTTGAAAATGGTGCAAAAAAATAATACAAAAAAATCAGTAAAAGATCACTAGGCTAGAGAGCTGACAGCAGAAAACTCTCTTCCTATCCAAAAGAAGTCTTTAAAAGAACCCCAGTGCAATGGGTCCAAAAGAAACAAAAACACACGTCTCTTCATAAAGCATACTTAACTTGGGCAATTCCTTTCCAAGGGATGCAATGGATTTTAAGTTGTGATGTGGATTCAAAAAGTGATTAGACAAATTCATGGAAGTATATATATATATTGTTTGTGGTATTAAACAACACTGCATTAGTCTCAAGAAGTCCGTGACTTTCAAATTGTGTGGGAGGGCTTTAGGGAAGTATCCCCAAATGCTTGCCCTGGTCATGGACTCTCCAGTAGCTGCTGGGCAATGCTGGGGATGGGATGGGACCAAGAAAACCCTTGGTCTGCCCTGGGGCAGTCAGTCCTGCTCTGATGTATTTGTGTATTTTGCTGCCACAGCCCAGCTCAGCCTCCAGGACAGATGCTTTCCTCACTGGATCTGAAATGACCCTCTTGAGTAGCTCTGCAAGAGAGGGACTGTGAGACTGACAGGTGTTTTGTCTGGATCTCTGCCTCTGGACTGTTTACATATCTGAATTCAAAGTCTGGTTCTAGCTAAGGGATGTACATCAGAATCCACCATTGTGGGAACAGCTGTGCAATGCTCTGGGGACCATGAAGCCTCTGCATAATACAAAACATCAAATGTGCTCTACCCTAATGAGTGAAAAAGTAGGATAAGTAAGGGCTCATATTTTATCTACTTTTTTTTTTTTTGCAATTAAATGAACATTAATCTTAAAATCCATCACGTTACAAAATCAGTTCTAATCCATTACCGAGCAATGAAAATGATAAATTTATGCTGCAATCTTGCTATTGTCTAAAACCAAATACCTTAATATGGTACTGCATTGCATAGGCACACATTTTTCATCAAAATAATCAACAACAGGCCTATGATCAGAGACATGCAGAAATAAAAACTGCAAATAGTACCTTTTTCAATGTATTTGGAGAAGAAAAAAAATCTCCCATGAAAATAGTAATTTTTTTTTCTAGGCAATGTGGAATAGTCATTGTTACTGAAAGTATACCATAAATTTGCATTTTGTGTAAACACCAAAGGACTACAGACACAAAGATCAGGCTAAGTGGTGTAACTGCTTAGTGTTCTGGTGGAAGGAAATCTTTTACTTGAAGTACTGAATACGTCAAAAAGTTGTCCTCTGACTTGTCCAGAAGGGCAACTGAGACTAAAATAAAACCATTTGCTGTGGAGCAGGAAAGGGCCTGAACAGGTCACGGAAGAAGTGACTTACTTCCAGCTCCTGTTGATTTTACCCTGAGTCTTGATAGCTGGATCTTTCCCTAAAGCAACAGCTTCAACATTCAAACACCAAGATAAGGATCTCAGTTTTGACAGAAAAATAAAAAACTACCCCCGCTGGCAGGGGCAGCTCTGCTCTGACCTTCACACAGCACTGTGCCTTCAGAGGGAGCTTCTCTCTGCTGGCTGCACTCACTGACCGGATCAGTGGCTCGGCAGGGACTTTCCACATGACGGGAAGCCTGTGCTGCACTGCTGAGCTGCCAAGAATTTTGGAGAGGTGACCTGGTGTGCAAACAGCTCAAAATGGTGACAGCAAGGGGTGGAAAGGAATGATGATGGGCCACTTAAGGTTCTACCCTTTTGGCTGGTCCTTTTTGACCCACTTCCTCCCTGACCACAGGTGACACTGTGACAGCTGTTTTCCCTCTTGGCACAGCTTCTGTCACTTGTTGCCTCTGTCACCCAACAGGTTTGACCAGTTTCAGGGCTGATGAGCCCAGCACCTTCACAGGATCCTCCCTGCCTCCTCCATGCCATGGCTACTATGGAGAGGCATTAAGAAATTAGCTTTTTAAGTTACCATGAAGTAGAATCAAAGCAATCCACATGGAACTGCTAGGAGAAAATTCATGGCAAACTTTAATTACCGCACTGAATACCTTGATAAATCCCATTTGTAAAAACATTTCAAGAAGTTTCCAGTGTAACAAATACCTATCCTTACAGTTAGTATGATCTGAGTGTTAAATTGGAATGGAAGGGATGGATATGGAACCTGCAGAAACTACTTGACAATTACACAGTTGTCAGTTCACTATCTTAAATTAAGTTTTGCCGGTTTATTTGAAATTAATCAGTATCTGCTTCTTGGTAGATAGACTTGGTAATCTATGTAATGACCTTTAATTCTGATGCTCTGCAAGGAACACCTTTTTATTATTTTATTTTTTGACTGGTGCTGAGAATCAAAATTAAAAACCATGGTGGAGAGAACATGTCAAGGGACTTATAAAGGGTCCTCTAGGACACTAGGATGTCCCTGATATATGGACAATGAAACAAGTGCAAGGGCAAAACTGATGGCCTAATGACCTCAGCTGTTGGGGCTGTGTCACAGAATCCTGGAGCAACTATTCAAAACTGATCATGTACACCACTGATATACAGGCACAATGAGCCAAAAGTACACGACCTTCTCAGTGAGCTTCTTTGAAATGCAAACAAGAATCTGATGGATCAGGGAGGCTAAGCCTCTTTAGTTTAATGGAGAGCAAATTATCTTCCACTTCTTCCCATAAAATTGTGGCAACAGAGTGTATTGCTTGTTCTCAGTGTTATGCAGAAGTTCAGAGGTGTACACCAGTATGAGAAATTTCACAGCTTGAATGAAAACTGCCCATAAATTGTTCACTCTCTACCAAATATGGTTACTCCCTTAATGTTCACATGATGCTGTTTTTGCCATGCTGGATTCCTCTGTGCAGACCCATGGACCTAATCAAACACATAATCAATCAATCTGCTTGTCAGATACAAGCAGCAAACAAGACTTCTTTGTGTCCTACACAATTGCCTTTTGAGAAAAAAAAGTGAGCTGCTGGTTTGTAAGAGCCCTTAATACACAAGTAATGCATGAGGGGCCAGAGCCTGTGGCGCTGTGAGGAAGCCTTGTGACTGAATTCCTGACAAGGGACATTTCTGATGGGTTACTCAGACTGCCCTGACTGGTGTTCTGGAATTACACAGTATGAAAGAGTATTTTTAAAAGAAGACTGCAATCACTGGAGTCAAAAGCTTCTTACAAGTTAACAAAAGCGGGCAGCTCTTTGGCTTTAACATCACTGAGCTTTCATGAGGGATGAACTCTTGCTGCAGAATTCCTCTCTGCAGAGCAGAAGGGAAAAAACCAGAACAGTTCAACAGTTTTTAAATGTCTCTCTCAGATTCTCAAAGGGCAACAAAAAGAGAAAAACACAACACCTATCCTAGTTTTGCCTCCTTTTTGTGGGGGACAGCAACTACTGTCTTGAGACTCTTGAGACAAGAGTTGAAAGTAATTTCATTAATTTAAGTGGGCAAATGCGGCCACATCCTTTTCTAACAGTCAGCCATATCATCTTTCTGTTGTTATGCTGTATAAAAATCTCCAGAAAAGCAAACATTATGTACACTTTGTTAAAGCTTGGATACCTACACTATGTGATCAAGTAATTTTAATGTGCATGTAAACTGCAATCCACAACTTGGGCCCTATTTATAACAGGTAAGAAACTTCACGCACTGACAGTCCCAACTGACGTAATGAACTAATTAATTTTGCTAAAATTACTTTTAGAAAGCCATTACCTGTATTTCAGATGGGTGGGAAACACTCCTAAGAATCAATCAAAAGCTTGTAACATTCCATGTTTACTTGGCACCTGACAAGTAAAATTTGATTATCACTTTTTACAACCATGTAGGAATTTAACCATATAGAGGACAAATAATTCTCTACACAAGTTTCCAAAGTCAGGGAGGGTCTAACCTTCACTATATAACAAAATCTAGTCTATTATTTCTGCAAAATCTATGCACTTTTAGAGATTGTACACCTGGAAACTTACTTTGATGCACTACATCAGAGCACACATTCCCTGGTCTTGCATTTGAAAACTGCTATAACTCCTTTTACATAGAATATTGGTGGAAAAATTTGAACAGGGGCTTAGGTAGAGTTCCTAAGTTTGCTTTACAGCATCAACTGATAGATTGAAACAATTTTTATTAACCAACCAGAAGAACTTCCACAATCACCACCCCAGCAGCAGCAACTCAAGACCTCTGGAAATCATTGTGGCTGGTGCAGAAACAGAATAAGTAATGGCCCATTATAACCACTGGTGGAATCTCAAACATCTTTATTTAAATAGTCAAAATAAATATATGATAAGGCATAGCTAACCAAAGTACCACAGCATTTTTTTCCTAAGCACATACGTCAAAGTAACATGAGTGCCACCTCCTGGTTTAGGCATGGAAACACCCTGGGATGTGCTTATTGCATTCAAAACTTCCAAGGAGATGTAGTCTTCTTTTTTTTCCCCCCTCCTTTTCTCTTTTTCTTAAAATAACCAGAACGTTTATCTTCAACATTCACCCAATTCTGCAAGAAAAATAACTAAATGCAAGAATCCAGTAAAACTTGCTGATCTTTAGTCCCTGGAGCAAAACAGCTATATAAACTCTTCACAGGTACTCTTCCCCAAATTTAATTTCACAGATGTTAAATCCTATTAAAACACAGGAATGACCACAGTTTTAAGTAAAATATTTAAGTGCTGCAGCCTGTAATTCCAGAAGCAGTCCTGGAATCAACGTGGAGTATGTTCTCACGACTCTTTTCTACCCTAAAAAATGCCTTTATTAATTAAGTGAAATGTGTGCATCTCCTATCCTGGAAGCGAGAGCATCTAAAAAAGGAAGGCTGAGAAATTCAGCAAATGTACTACTACAAATGGCACAAAGAACTGCAGCCCATTTTATACCTGCTTCAACAGCCATATCACAAAGTTGTTGAGAACACAGGGGTGAAATACAACCCACTTCGAGTTCCAGTCCACTTGCACATTAGTAGCTGTGCAGGGGTTTAAAAAAAAGATTGACCCCATTTCACACAACACCCATGAAATTGTATCACTATTATGTCACCCATTTGGTAACAACAACCAAAGTTCTTTCCAAGCAATTTTAGAAGCAATTTAAGAAACAAATTTGCCTTAGTTCAAGCGTTGCCCCCACTGCAGAGAGACATCTGCACCTTCCCTGTGCTTACAGCAGCAAAGAGAATTTACCAGCACAGGGTAAATGCTGCCTGAATCTCTTGTTTTCTCCCCATATTCAGTATGGGCTGGAAGTACAGGAGCCCACACCCTGGGAGAGGCTGCACTGTGTCCACTCTGTATGGCATCAAGTCCTATGGACTCCTAACTCTTGCCTCCCAACACTTCAGCTCTCTGTGCCATTTCACACTCGCATTTACCCACATAAAGCCTGGTTTTCTCCACAGGCTAAGAAACCACTGCTAGACTAAATGTTATCATTTCCCAACTCCACACTCTTCTGTGTATTGACTTGCTGTAAATCAGGATCATAATCCTCAAGTCTTCTAGAATACACACAGCTTATATGTTTTTTTGAAAGTAAAACCCTTTGGAACAAAACGCATTCATGTGTTTGATGTCCCAGCAAACTCTCATTCATGTTAAGACAGACAGACCATTATTGCACTTGTATCTCACAGCAGCAAGTGCTTCCAGAAGAAGAACCACAACTCTTTCCGCAGTCACCATCCCCATTCTTTCTCATCCCAAAGCAGCACAGTCCACGATGCATTCATCAGCATTTGACCAATTCCTTGTTTGGCAAAGGTTCTGCCACGACTTCGTCCCGCATGAACTGCTCCTAAAGACAGCAAGCAGGGATTTAGGCGATTTACATTGGTTTTGGATCTCCTCTACCTCAAAAACACCACGAGATACACCCAGGCTGGAAAACAGAATGGTTGTAAGTGGTATGAATCTGTCTCCCAAACATGAAAGCCGTCATCTGTCCAACAGGTGAGAAAAGCTGCCAGGGCTGCAAGAGTCAGTCTCAGGAGCTCTTCGCATCACTGATTTCGTCCCGTCTGTGTCCTACCCCACTCCCACCCAGGCAGGCGCCTTTTCTAGCCCAAACACGGCAAAAGGAGACCAGAAAAAACGAGAGCTCGGGCAGCAGATGTAGTCCCAAAACAGGGATTTTTGAACCCTGCCCCGCGCTCCCCGCATGGGGCGGCGGACCGGGACTCGGAGGGGCCCGGCCGGCACCGCGTCCGACCGCCCGCCCTCCGCACCCACCTGGTCGTAAATGACTCTCAGGATGAGGGAGCA